>CM072514.1:49259634-49417134 GCA_036898135.1 Oncomelania hupensis | reverse complement strand
CAGCTTGCAGCTAGTGGCCTGTCTGAAGTCGAGATCGTCTTTATCTTTCACCTTGGGCCCCAATGACCTGCTGGACTTGAAGCTTGAAGTGGACAACACTACCGGATCGTTGACCAACGACTCGTCTTTCACCTGCTGGTTAGATTTCATCGTGCCTATTGGATATCAAAGGTAGACTGCCAAGTTTGTTCCTGTAAACCATTACCACATCTTATGAACTAGCTCGCTTTGTTTAGCACGGTGTAAACACAACGCATCAAGCCTCAGATATTCAGCATCGAGAATAGGCCTCTCCAGTTAAACTGCTTGGTATAAAATCTATACGCCTAACGGGACTTTAAAGTTGTGATGATCGATAACGTAAGACATTCTTGTAGCCCTTGAACAACAATTGTACATTTACAGCATTTTAAAATTATGACGACAATGTGATTTCCCAAGTCAACTCATATAGTCACAAAACCCCTAAATCTTTAATACATTATATTATATTTAAAGGTATTGGATATGGAGTTATCTTTTGCTGGATTCCTTCTCATTTCGGAATTCATTGGAATGATGTAGTTGATAATTTGGCGATAAAAGGAGAAATGAAAGCCTATAATTCTATCACATATAATACTATAAAGCCTTCATTATCTGAATTATTATTGTTATTAAACAATTACAGATTGATGTATTCTAAACTGCCTTACATTTTACAATAAGAATGTTGAGAATATTTCGTCTTGTCCAAGACTTATTAATAAACTAAGAGTAAATTCATGGAACACCAAGTTTTCAAAAAATATAGTTGAACTTGTCCAATATCTGTTGAAATATTTTATATGAATGTCCTTTTTTCATTTCACTTTATAAAGAAAAGAGCATCAATATTGAAAAATCCGTTGAAATGTTATTGCATATTCTCGCGATAATAGGCGGCAGGGATAGCTCAGTGGTCAGAGCGCACGACTTGTGTGAGTGCGTCTTGGGTGACGTGGGTTCGAATCCTGACTTCAGCAAACTATTGTGTGATTGCTGGATATTACGGGCCAGCGCCTTGAGAAGCTCTCTGAGCTTGTAAGTGCGCTATATAAGAGAAATCTCTTTAATAGACATTGCCCGTATACTTTACACGTCCGCAGTTGGTAAATTTTTGTAGTAATGTTACTTTTTATGATTATTATGGTTCATGATAATGTTTATGGTTTATATTTGGTTGGTTGGTTGTTTTATTAACGTCTTCTTCATCAAAATGATAAGACGCACATTCATATTCACACACGCATTCACACATGCACGCATACATGCGCACTCACACACCACATTAAATTAACTAATCAAATGAACCGAGCTAATGGAAAATTTTTAAATGTTTCGTTTTTTATGTTTTATGTTTTTTTTATATGTTTCGTTGAATAAGATATTTAAAAAAAAAACTCAATCCAAATTAACTTTGTTAATACCGATCAACAAGTAATTAATTTTTTTTAAAATTTTTAATGCATTTTAAGGGACGTATTCTAAACAATGTAAAATTATTCCACTAGGAGGAACCGGAATAATCTAGAGTAGTTTAAAAGAGATCAATTCTTGAAATTAGAATATTAAAGTTACTTGACGAGGTGAAACCAAAGGAAAGTTGAAATTCAACTATTGATCTGGGTGAATTGACTTCCTGTACATTGAAGTCTTGATTTTACCTTCTAAATCTTCAGCCGTATGCAAAAGTGACCCTATATTTTCGAAAGAGCCGAGTTCAAGTTCAAATAAAACATATTTCTGGTTTATATTTGTTTGTCCATGCGTAAGAAAGAGTATATGGTCTAAAAATCACATACGTGTGAAAAGACGTTAAAAAAACATTATGGAATTAAAATTGATTTGAAACGTGTGAAACGAAAATCAGATACTCGACATGGTTAGCAAATTCTATAAACAAATTATTACACCCTATGAAAAACATGAGAAGAAGAGGCTGATGCTACACGATTGTTGCAGATTTGTACTGATCATGAGCCAGACGTGCCGGGAAAACGTGACTTTCTTCATGCGCGCCGACCATGAATTCTCAAATAACACCTGGGACAGCTGTGCGAGCAACGTCCCACCTCCCGGTTCCATTACACCAACCATGGCCAGAGATGACTTTAATTACTCGTCGTTGGCTTTACAGGTAAGCAGGGCTTTTTCATCAAACAAACTGGCAATAATTCCAACTGGTTCAAATCGTCACGATTAAGATGTTAACATCTTACATCTCGAAGCCATCAAAAACTGTTTGGTCTAAAACAAATACAATTAGCACAAGAATGTGCAAGTTGTTACAATATGAAATATGCAAACGGACAGCTCTTTCAAGATGTCTATTTCTTAGGTTTGAGACTCCTATCCTATCCCGTAACTCAAAGATTGTTGGGGCACCACAGATGATCGTTTAACCAGAGTACTCCATCTTTCTCTGTCCTCAGCAACCCTCATGGCTTCGCTCAGTGTCAAGCCAGTCCATTCTCGAATGTTCTCCTCCCACCTCTTATTCTGTCTCCCTTTTCTTCTGCCTCCTTGCACCGTGTCATGCAGGATAGTCTTTGCAAGGCCCGATGCTCTAATGACGTGGCCATACTATCGGAGTTTCTGTTTCTTTACCACTGTGAGTATGACATCATAGGGTCGAATCACAAAATCAAGGCGTCTTCTTCGTGCGACGTCATCTTCGTAAATGATCGGTAAAAATCTTCGTTTTAACTACTTCCGGGGACAACACTCTTGTGTCCAAATGTCTTTCTTTCAAGTATTTCCGATATTGCTTGAAGAAAAAGATGTACCGGGAAGCAGTTTACCTTTAAATGACGTTGGTTCTTCAAGTGTGATAGCATTAAAACGATGGCTGATAACAAGAGGACTGTCAGCATCAGGAAAGAAGTCGGATTTGGTCGAAAAGTGGTGAGGGGCGATGATACGATTACGGATTAGTAGGCCTACGGATTAGGCTTCACATCATATCATTACATGCATCAGTACAACTTATGTTCATCTGATGAATAAAATTTGATACAACAACAACAACAACAACAACATATCATTAAATTAATGTCATGTCACAATCAGCCTCGTTCTTTTGACGTACTACCAACATTTATTGACTTATTTCACAGGTTTGATAATCGAATTTAGTAAATTTGATAAACTAAAGCCGTCATATTGACTTCAATATGACTGTAGTCAGTGTAGTCTAGACAGTAGTGTATCTGATTGAGCACTGTACAGTAAGAGTAAGCCAATACTATGCAGTTGGTGCATTTAGGAATGATTGATACCTAGTTATATTAATTCCCACACCTCCACCCCCACCCCCAAAAAAGGCTGGTATTAGTATGCACACAACTGCTTAGTAGTGATTATTTACAAAACATGTTATACAATACAATACAATACAATACAACTTTATTCATCCCAAAGGGCAATTACATAATTAAGTTTATGAGGCCGCATAAAGATACTCAAAAAATGTATTATAAACCATTTTTTGTTAAAAAAAAAAAAAAAAAAAAACAAAACAATAAATACATAAATTTAAAAAAAACATCACACAAGCACACACACGCGAATCAAGATCACAAGTGATATCACAGAAGTCAACAAAATTCAACAAGTTGATTAAAAAGTGCAGCCAGTACACATAGACACTAAAGGGAGATTCTCACTATATAACAAATAAGACCCCCAAAGTGCCGAAAACTAAAAGCGGTTAGTACTATTAAGAAGTCGGATTGCACTGGGAATACAAGATTTGGAACGCCGATTTCCCTTACAGATGGGCATAGGATATCGGCGACTGGACGGCAACAGTGTGAACTCGGGTTTCAAACAATGTTCCTGATGACTATTAAGGGTGCTCTCGGTTTTCCGTAAGATCTGCTGATCACAGAAAGAAGAAAGATCTCTCTGCCTAACTCCAATAATCTTGGAGCAGACATTGACTATGCTATACAGACTGTTCCTATCCTTCACAGTCAGACCGTGAAACCAACAGATAAAAGAAAAAGTCAGCAAACTTTCTATAAAAGACTGGTAAAACAAACTGAGGATCTTTGTGTTTATGATGTAGGTGGATTAGATTAAAATATAGTTGAATGGTACTTAATAGGGCCTATACAGTTGTAGTGATGGGGGGTTGTTGTTGGTGATCGTGTCCGGTGATGGTGTTAGGTGTTAATGTCCAGAGTCACACCACACATAATTTACAAATATATTCACAAACAGAAATAAAACACGCAGGCTGGAAGGTGTGCGTTTTAGCAACTTTACTGAACACAGACACAGAAAACATTTAGCAAGTAGCATTTACAGTGTTCACAAATCTATATTTTACTCTTCTACAACATTGTCCTACGTTGATTCCTACTTCCCTACAGTTTATTTCCCAATCTAACTCTAACTAAACTAAACCATCTTCTCTTGGTACTGTCCGAGTCTCGTCCCTCTTTCTATCTCCTTCTCTCTCTATCTATCTGTTCTAACTACCACGAATCCCTGTCCTGCACTCATTCTTATTATTATCATTCCAAGAGCAATTTGGCTCCAAAACTCGACCATCGGTCCTAACACTAGTCCTCCCTTCCTGTCAATCAAAACATTGTTTCCCACACAACAATGGAGCCCTTCGTGCTGACATCCTCTTCCGTAGAAAATATACATCTACATTTCAACTTTGACACTGCCTGTTGACAGCACTAGTCTGACACAAAACACAAATGAAATCAAACGTTCACCATTATTAAAGTTATTTCTACATAATCATAACACACACAATAATTACATTAGACAATATACCAAAGCAATAAACATAACACTTCAAGCGTCAATTAACATATATATTCCTAACCAAAATATATATCAACTGCTAATTAACAAAACTCTAAACTTACTAACTAAACATAAATATTCATTCATAATTATCACCTTACTATACTCAAGTTTATGCAACAAATGCTCAAAATTAAAATCTAAATACAGGCATGGAACCAACATTGTTCATACAAACTATCAGTGTCACTTGTATCAACACTATAACTTTAATACTCTGACCGCGCACGTACAATGTAGCTACTAAATGATTGACGTATTTGGATGACTCAGGTCAAACATTTGATGGGGACAGGAGGTACGGGGGTGGGGGCGGAGGAGGGGGGTGGGGGCACACGGCGAGTGGCGTGTAAAATAAATTTATTATTTCTACAACTTCCGCTCTTCATTTCACACTTTGTACATTTTTCAATCCCTACTAACTATCTTGGCATCACAACTATTTTCATCCTAATATCTCGTACGTCTGCGTTTATTTAGATGTAGCGTGTTTCAGGGAACAGCAAAATAGATCACACATTTTCATTAACCAAGGCTACGGCCAATTGGTTACATCCCCCCCCCCCCCAACCGTTATCCCATCAGCGTCCTCGCTGATGCAAACGTTGGTATACTAACATATGGGATCTAACGTTGGAACAAGACAAGGAAAATAATTAGGGCTGTATTTGACAGACACACCAATTTTCACCTATGATTGTCCATGCAATTAGGGGATCAATTCCATAATAAATCATCTGTTCGTGTTTATCTTCCTACAAACACGACACCAAATTCCTCCACTCAAAAAGTGAGGTAACTAGGAACGAATACTATATCCCTGTGGTTAACATGTATTTTACATATTAGCCTAAACAACGCTCATTGTTAAGATTCAGTGTGGGCATTGCCCCAACAAAGAGAAAGCATGTATTTGACATAGAGTTTAATCTTTGCTGATAGCACTGACTCAAAACAAAACATCTATTAACACTAAATGGATGCAATAAAATCTGAACGTTCTGAGGATGCCTTCACTGACCAAGACATAGAAAAAGCATGCATGTGGCAGAAGGCTTAGTCCTCTTGTCCAGAAAAACAAACTCCGTGAACAATTCAAACCAAATCTCATCCCCTTGGCATAATCTTATCGCCATGAAAACAACAATTTATCTCACCTCAAATATAATAGTTTTAACAGTGATTTTTGCCCACTTTGTAAGTTGGGAACAAGAATTACGTTAAGTGACTATTACACATACTTATCATCCAACTTGCACTTTCTTTATATTCGTACACAAGTCTCTCTTCCTTTTCACATTATATTCCCGCTAACAGTTAAACAAATTCGTATGTATCGCAGTCCTCAGCCTCGCTTTTCTAAAGTAATTCATTTATTTACTACAACAATGTTTCCTCTCAAACTTCACGCAACTAAAATCATTATCCTTCAATTCAAACAAATCTTCAATCCTGTATGTATCCTAATAAAATGAGCAAAGACAATCTCCGTCTTTAAAAATAAAATACATATTTCATTATCCACTGTTGTCCAGAAATCTAATCCGTTTGACAGGTTTCCCATCAAAATTCCTACCATTAATACGCAAAGTAGTTTTAAACAAAAACATAAATATTAAAGCACTCAAACCTCCTGAAAACATGAGCTACACACATGTGCACTAAAATCGATTAACGAACATATATCCACACATTAACATGCAATAGATTAGCACATAAAATATACTTCACGCTGTAATGATTAATACATTAAAAATTCGACAAACACTATGAAAATTTACATAGATAGTTACATAATACACACATTTCAACAAAATAGACATACGACGTCACAAATTACTTACTCTCGAAAAAGTTTTAACCATCTTTGGGTACACATACTAATCATCAAACCCAAATTCCAAACAGTTAAGCACAAAATTAGATAATACTTATGTCACAAACAAAAGTAAAAGAAAACTATACATCAAAATTAACCTAAATATTTGGTAAAAAAAATGGGTTTACTACCGTCACACAATCGAACTCGCGAGCAAAACTAAACAACCAAAAAAAAACAAAAACAAAAAAAATTAACTTTAACAATTCAATCTCTAAATTTGTTATTTCAGACAAAATATTAAGGCTGCATTATATTCCCCAATCGCAAATAAACAGATGGAATAGACCAGCCTATCTTGAATAGGTTCTGGAAACCCTATTGGTAAAAAGCCACACTAAAATGAAGGCTCAACCAAAAATCAGACCAAACTACTTAACCCACACTATATTCCGAGTGTAAACTCCTCTCAAACACCAAAACTCACATGGTTTATAATCAAAAAGTCATATCAAATACACAATTCTAGCGACAATTCTCGGGTAACTATTTTACCATAATAAACAGTCCATCCCACTAGTTCTTAGATTTCACAGGCAAAACATTGCATTGTAAAGTCTCTAATATTGGTTTGCCTGCCTAGCAGCAATGCGTTTTGATCTACGCTGAGCTGCGGGACTTGACGTCGATACCTGGCTCAAGGTAGGTCTCTTGGCCGGTAATGTGTAATATCGAATGTCTTCTTCACTATCTGTATTATAGTCATTACTCTCAGGCCTATCTGGTAGCACAATGTCCTGCATATCAAGCGGCGGTTTGGCCAGCTTCAGGTCTTTTCTATTGAGAGTCATTGTTGGCCCACCTTTGTAAGGTTTCACCGTGTATACACAACTAGAGTCTCCATAAGGTCGATTGACAATCACATACAGTTCTGTCCTCCAAATGTCTTGCATCTTATTTCGTCCGACCACTCGGTTAATGATATATACAAAATCGCCTACCTGTAGCGGCCTTTCTCTTACGGTTTGGTCGGTGATGCGGGCTCTCTCCGTGGCTGCTTCTTTCAGTTGTTGAAGAGCCTTGTGATGCGCTTCTTGCAGTCGGTGTTGATGTTGTCGCACCCAGTCTACAGGACCACAGGCTGATGGCCCTGGACGACCCAACAGCTCATCCAATGGAAGTCTGGGCTCCTGCCCAAACAGGAGGAAGTGTGGAGCGAACCCAGTGGAAGCATGCGGCGTGTAGTTGTAGGCTTGCACCAGTTCGGGAAGATGTTCAGGCCACCGTCTCTTAAGTTCACTGGGCAGGGTTCTCAGTAGATCGTGCATGGACCGGTTGAATCTTTCACATTGCCCGTTGCCTTCAGGATGATAGGGTGTTGTTCGGGACTTCTGGATGTTGTAGATCTTGCACAGCTCTGCGATGACCTCTGCTCCGAAGTTGCGCCCTTGGTCGCTGTGGATGCGTTGGGGAACGCCAAAACGCTGGAACCACTCTTTTACCAGCACTTTGGCCACAGTCACTGCCTCTTGGTTGCGGGTTGGAATCGCCTGCGTAAACTTGGAGAACACGTCAGTCATCACCAACACATTCTCTCTCCCGTCGCTAGCCATCTCCAACATGGTAAAGTCAATGGCTAGCACTTCGAGCGGTCTTTCTGCTAAAAGATGACCACTTGCACTTGGAGGATGTCTCTCTGGTCGCCGATTAAAAATACATCGCTCACAGTTCTCCAGGTACGCCCGGACGTCTTCATGCATACCCGGCCAATACACACGCGTTTTCAGCACGTTGATAGTTCTGTCAAAACCCTGATGACCCATCTTATCATGGACCATCACCAACACATCAGGTTTCAATGTACTTGGAAGAACGAGTTGATGCAATTCACCCAACACACTGTCTATTATTCGCCGATGTAAAAGCCCATCTTTCAGAAACAGTTTCCGGTGTTGCTGTCGTAGAGCGCGCGCCTGTCGCTCTTGTGAAGGAGGGGGTTTCGTGGGCCACGAATTGAGCACATTCTGCAAAACTGGGTCCTCATGCTGCAAGGTCTCAAGTTCGGTAGTGGTGAGGCAAGGGAGTATGGGGGATGTGAGGTAGGATTGATCAACTACTTTGGCCGTAGCTTGATCATGGGACAACGGATCAAGTTCTGGTCTTTCGAGAAATTGTCCCTCACACATGAGTTCACAGGATTCCGCTATTTCCGGGGGAATTGACACAGGAGAGGCGATCAGTTGACTTGCCCGTTCTAACAAGGTTTCGGGCAGACGAGACAGAGCATCTGCAGGATTAGAGACCCCAGGTCGGTATTCTACGGTGAAATCGAACTGTGACAACTGTGCAGCCCATCGTTGTTCTACTGCACCAAGTTTCGCTGACTTGAAGTGCACCAGTGGGTTGTTGTCCGTGTAGACGACGAACTTGGCTCCCAACAGGTAATGTCGAAACTTCTCGGTAATAGCCCACTTCATCGCTAAAAACTCCAGCTTCATGCTGCTATATTTTCTGTCATTTTTTTCGGTAGGTCGCAGGCGTCGACTTGCAAAAGAGATGACTCGTTTAATTCCCTCTTGAGTTTGGGACAGGATTGCTCCAAGACCATGATTGCTGGCATCAGTCTCGAGAATAAAAGGAAGGTTGAAATCTGCGTACCCTAAGACTGGTGCTGACGTCATTGAGTCCTTCATCGCGTCAAATGTCTCTTGATGTTTCGAAGTCCATAGACTGGTGACCTCGACACTCTTTTTCCGGCATCCTCTCATGGCTTCGGTAACTAGGTCGTGGAGAGGACCAGCCATCTTGGAGAAACCGTGAATAAAACGCCGATAATAACTTGCAAATCCCAGAAAACTGCGAACTTCGGTGGTAGTCGTGGGGACTGGCCAGTTCTGAACTACGGAAACCTTGCCCTTCTCACAGCTAATGCCTTCAGCTGAAATAGTGTGGCCAAGGTACGTCACTTCTCGCCGCAGGAATTGGCACTTGTCCATGCGTAGTTTCAGCCCAGTCTCTTCAATGCGCCCGAGGAGTCGATCTAACTGTTCTAAATGTTCACTCAAAGTCTTGGAATACACCAGCAAGTCGTCTAAATAGACCAAAAGGAACTGGAAAAGGAAATCAGACATGGTCGTCTGCATCAGTCTTTGAAAGGTTGCAGGTGCAGACACCAACCCCATAGGCATACGGGTGTACTCAAAAAGTCCCATGGGAGATACAAATGCTGTTTTGTGCTGGTCGTCGGGATGCATTGCAATCTGATGGTATCCACTGGCTAAGTCTAATGTTGAAAAATACTGAGCACCTACCAGCGCATCGAATGATTCTTGGATTCGCGGTAGAGGATAGGCGTCTCCGATGGTCTTGGCATTGAGGCGGCGATAGTCTACACACAGACGTAAACTGCCGTCTTTCTTTCTGATGACCACAATGGGTGCGGCGTATGGGCTCTGGCTCTCAACTATTACCTTCTGCTCTAAAAGTTTCTTGATGTGTTCTTGCACCTCTTTCAGTTCATGGGGAGGGATTCTCCTGTAAGGGAGAGCTACTGGCTCGTCGTCTTTGGTTCGAAGACGATGGAATACGGTGTCGGTGTAGCCAAGATCATTTGCGTCTTTGATGAACGCTCCCTCGTGTTTGCTCAGGACTTCCTGGAGCCGTTGCCTCTGACTATTTGTTCCGTCGAACTCGGGGACAAGAATGGGGTTGGAAGGTGAAGGGATGGAAGTTGGTGAGGGAGTTGAAGACAGGTCGGGAGTTTCCAACTTCTGACTTCTGGAAGACACCACTAACTCGTTCACATTGGCATCATAATACACAGTGTCATGGGTCTCTACACTTTCTACTGCCTGCAACGAAGCGATTGCTGTACGAGCGGGCAAAATGCAATCACAGTTAGTCAAGTTTGCAATTCGCACGTACCTTTCTCTGGAGTCCGCTGACACAAGGGTGGGAATCATGATTAGTCCTCCAAGAAGGGGAGTGGGTACGGGACAAGTACACAATTGCTGACCGTGATGACCACTGGATACTTTGATGGTGGCCATAGAAAAGGCTGGGATATGGGTGGAGATTGCGTTCCGGGCCAGGCCCTTGATGGATTTGGACTGATCAAGGCGCATTTCTCGGATGACTTGCTGCGTATAGGTTGGGATGACGGGGCTTTCTTTGAGTCTACCAAGAATATTCATACCCAGTAGGACGGGAAGGCGTTCCTTGCGTTCTTGCATTCCTGGTTCTGTTGGGTCCTTAACCACTAGCACGGGGACATTGGAAAGATGTTGTCCAAATACTTCTATGTCTACAACCATTATTCCGGAATAAGGGACCACAGCTCCATTCACTGCTCGTAATCTTACGTGGGATGGTTTTAACGCTTGATGGTAGTGCTGTTTCGCCCAGCCCTCAGTCACCGTCGTCACTTCACTACCCGTGTCGATAAGAGCGGCCACCGTGATTCCATTTATGACGATGTTCATGGTTGGACACCGTCCTACCAGTCCTTGAAGATCATCGCCCCCCGCTGCCACGCTACCGACAACGGGGGTTTCTAGTTTCCCGGTCGGACATGGTTGTTGTGGACGCTGGTCTGGTGCGCCCCCCTTTGCTGGCCTCCGCGGTTTGTGAACGCCCCACGGTTGTGATGTCGCCCGACATGGGTTCCTCTTCTACCGTCTGGTGGAGGAACTCCGCGAGCGCCATTTCCTAAATACGGGCGGCTCCAACGATCTTGCGGGTTCTCGCTGCCTCTGCCTCGGCTACCGTTTCTCCAACCGCTACGCTGGGCCTGCTGACGGTTAATGTAACGTCGCTTAACGTCACACTCTGACTCCCGATGTCCTGGCCGGTCACACCAGAAACAAACTACGTCTGGCGCGGTCGAAGAGGGCTTCGCTGCGTGTTGTTGTGCCTCAACCTCCAGTTGATGCACACGGGCCGTGAGACGATCTAGTTCGTGCTCCTGTTCATTTCCGTGCAGTTCCGTCTCTTCTTGCACAAATGTTTTCACTTTTTCTATCACATCTTCTAACTGAATCAAAGGATGAGCGGCAATATACCGGTTAAGTTCAAAACGAATAAATCGACTCTTGAGTCCCCTAGCCAACTGAACCCATACACTTTTGTCGTCGATGGATCCAGGCTCCACAGTATTTGCTCGTGTCTGCAAATGTTTAAGCGCCCTGGCGTATTCTTCCACCCGTTCACGTGACAGCTGATGACGCGAATAGAAGGCAGTTTTAATGTCATGAGCGTCCCGGGTATCACCAAACTCAGCTTTTAACTGTTCTAAAATTTTCTTTGGAGTGTTTATCTTGTCCCGAGGAAGATCTATAATCTTTTCTTTTGCTACACCTTCTAATGCACCCAGCAAATAAGTACAGACTGCATCGTTGTGCATATGTGAGAATGATAACACAAGTTCCACTTCCTTACAAAACCAATCTAATTGTTCTCTTTGGCCGGCGTATCTGGGAAAACGTAGCACTGGATGATGGGTCACATGTCTATTTCTAAATGCTACCTCGCCGTCATCATAATCAGGTAAATAATTATTGTCTGCCATCTTGTCTCTTAATTGTTGAAGTGCACAATTCACTACTTACTTCAAACTTCACTTATTGTCCGACACGTGATTATTGTGTATACACAATTCTACTACTTAATTCAAACTTCACTTATTGTCCGACAAGTGATTATTGTTTATACACAATTATACTACTTAATTCAAACTTCACCACTCTAACCTGTGTTCAGCATCTTCCAATCCTACTTGCATCAAACTTCCTCACTTGTTATCTAACCTGTACTCAGTACCCTTCCAATCCTGCTCGCAGCGCCATTTGTAGTGATGGGGGGTTGTTGTTGGTGATCGTGTCCGGTGATGGTGTTAGGTGTTAATGTCCAGAGTCACACCACACATAATTTACAAATATATTCACAAACAGAAATAAAACACGCAGGCTGGAAGGTGTGCGTTTTAGCAACTTTACTGAACACAGACACAGAAAACATTTAGCAAGTAGCATTTACAGTGTTCACAAAACTATATTTTACTCTTCTACAACATTGTCCAACGTTGATTCCTACTTCCCTACAGTTTATTTCCCAATCTAACTCTAACTAAACTAAACCATCTTCTCTTGGTACTGTCCGAGTCTCGTCCCTCTTTCTATCTCCTTCTCTCTCTATCTATCTGTTCTAACTACCACGAATCCCTGTCCTGCACTCATTCTTATTATTATCATTCCAAGAGCAATTTGGCTCCAAAACTCGACCATCGGTCCTAACACTAGTCCTCCCTTCCTGTCAATCAAAACATTGTTTCCCACACAACAATGGAGCCCTTCGTGCTGACATCCTCTTCCGTAGAAAATATACATCTACATTTCAACTTTGACACTGCCTGTTGACAGCACTAGTCTGACACAAAACACAAATGAAATCAAACGTTCACCATTATTAAAGTTATTTCTACATAATCATAACACACACAATAATTACATTAGACAATATACCAAAGCAATAAACATAACACTTCAAGCGTCAATTAACATATATATTCCTAACCAAAATATATATCAACTGCTAATTAACAAAACTCTAAACTTACTAACTAAACATAAATATTCATTCATAATTATCACCTTACTATACTCAAGTTTATGCAACAAATGCTCAAAATTAAAATCTAAATACAGGCATGGAACCAACATTGTTCATACAAACTATCAGTGTCACTTGTATCAACACTATAACTTTAATACTCTGACCGCGCACGTACAATGTAGCTACTAAATGATTGACGTATTTGGATGACTCAGGTCAAACATTTGATGGGGACAGGAGGTACGGGGGTGGGGGCGGAGGAGGGGGGTGGGGGCACACGGCGAGTGGCGTGTAAAATAAATTTATTATTTCTACAACTTCCGCTCTTCATTTCACACTTTGTACATTTTTCAATCCCTACTAACTATCTTGGCATCACAACTATTTTCATCCTAATATCTCGTACGTCTGCGTTTATTTAGATGTAGCGTGTTTCAGGGAACAGCAAAATAGATCACACATTTTCATTAACCAAGGCTACGGCCAATTGGTTACACAGTACAGTGTTTTTTTCTGTAATTTAATGTAAAACTAAATCAATCTTTTTAAATTTTTACATTATATAGTATGCTTGTGTGTGTGTGTGGGAAGGGGGGTGGGGGGTGGAGAGTTCTCATTTTTGCTGTATGTTAATGTAAAATTTGGGCCTGCGCGACAATGTTTTGATGGTTTTAGCAGCTTATTTGTATATCAAAATAAAGAACACTATACCTTATGACATTTCACAGCATTTGACCGCATACAGACGATTTTCATTTAGTCACAGAATGAGTGATATATTCTATTCAAAATAATACAAGGGCCACTTGGACATATGGGTCTCTCTTTAAATCAGAAACACGAATTCAATTTATTAGTTCATTATATTTTATTGCAATCATTTCTGCATCAATAGCAAAAAAAAAAATATTTGAGACATCAGTCGCTTAAAATTCGAGTAAGTTCAATTTAACTGGACATACCCCTCATTTACAAAATCAAAACTTTAGAAACCAAAAATCTATAGAGTCAGTATCGGGTGTGGCCACCGTTTGCATCAATGCAGTCTTGGCATCGTTGTCTCATGGACCGTATCAAGTTATGGAGGATGTTTCCTGGAATGGCCAACCACTCTTGCTCGAGAACTTGGGCCAGAACTTCAAGGTTAGCTCCTGGAGGGAGGTTTGCCCGTGTCTGTCGACCCAAGACATCCCACAGATGTTCTATGGGGTTCAAATCGGGTGATCGAGCCGGCCAATCCATCCTTATGACGTGCTGTTGCTGCAGGAAGTCATTGACGATACGCGCTCAGTGGGGTCTGGCATTATCGTCCTGTAGTATGGCACCTTCCCCAATGGCCCGTAGAGCTGGGAGAACCCTAGGTTGTAGGACGTCATCCCTGTAGCCAATACCGTTTAAGTTGCCATGAATTTGGAGCAGGGGTGTTCTGAAGTTTAATGCGAAGCCACCCCACATCATGACAAATCCACCACCAAAGCGGTCATGCTCGCGCACCGTCTCATCAGCAAAACGCTCCCGTCGACGCCTCCAAACATTCACTCGACGGTCGTTGAAAGACAAGGAGAACCGAGACTCGTCTGTAAAGAGCACCCTTGACCAAAGTTGCCTAGTCCACACCAAATGACGCCGAGCCCAGGCCAAACGCGCTGCACAGTGAGCTGGGGTGAGCAAAGGCCGTACTGCTGGTCGTCATGATCGCAGGTTTGCCTCGTGTAGACGGTTGCGAATTGTCTGGTCGCTGACGTTAACATTGCTGGTTGCGTGAAGCTGTCTTCTGATGGTGTTTGCTGTAGCGGACCTCATCCTCAGAGCTGACAGGGTGATGAAATGGTCTTGTCTTGCAGTGGTAACGCGGGGACGTCCGGACCTTCTTGATTCTTGGACGCTTCCAGTGTTGTTAAAGCGCTCCCGCAGCCTTTGGACAACGGAGTGGGACACTCCCAGCCGCCTGCCAACTTCTCTCACCCCCACCCCTTCCTGAAGCCATGCAATAGCTCTGCCTCTATCCGCATCAGTCAATCGCTGTCTTGGGAGCATGGTTAGAAAAGCAGCAAAAGCGCTGCCATTTATACCCAGAAAAAAGCGCCGATTGTTGAACTGAACTCAGAAAATGCAAGCCTTTCGCGTGCAAATCACTTTTTAATGTTGAAAATTTTGCTTTATTAGCAAGACAACCGTAAATTAGGGTCATTTTTTTGTAAACATTGGGTTTGTTTTTCAACTCAGTGCAGAAAGTTCAAAACTCACACATGTGATTACTTGTCAGAATAAGATTATCTTGAATGTTACTGTACAGGATAAGTTTTGAAATAAGCAATATAAGCGATATTATTGATAGCAGCAAAAAATAATTAAACTAAATGAAATATGAGAGTGGCCCTTCAATTATTTTGAGTAGTATATTTCAATTCAGAATCAGAGGTATGAATTTAACAACTTACAATTCTTTCTGTCTAAATAATTTCTAAGTGCAATTATTTACGGAAAGAATGGTATTTTGTCATTCCGTGAAAAAATACTCATGCCTGCCTTAGGCATTTCCCACGAATTACTGATTTTCCACATTTTGACTGACATATATCGTATGTGTGTGGTTAATAGCTATTTATTTTGCATCAATTTAATAAATTCTTTTAGTAATGTTCTACTTTTCAGTGTTTTAGGGTTGACATCTTTGTCCATGTCTTGTGTGTTATTTTATCTGTGTTGCAAATCGAGTAATACTTGTTGATGCTGAAAATCAGTGTTTTTCATACATGTAAGCATAGTCAAAAAACAAAAACCAACCACTCAGTAAGACAAATCTGAAATAAATTTACCAGCTATTTATTATTAATTTTTCATTGCACACAAATTATATCACCTAAAAAGATTTTACAGCATAATATTTTAGTTGGAAACTAAATACGAGGGTACAACATTGACCACCAAAAGTTTATTTTCTACATTGTCTTCATCAGATATGTTATCTTCTTCTGCATCTGCTAGTTTTGATTTCTTGCTGTGACGAACATTGTCAGGCGATGCTCTCCGTCTTTTGTTTATTCTGGCTGCTTTGACTGCTTTCTCAATCTGTGTGCACAACATAAATAATAAATATAAGATTAGACAGTGATTTTTTTTAAACTGGAACCTGCAAACTATCTTTTGGAATTCCCATTATTGCTGCTGTTGGCAGCAAACGCTCACTACATGTATATACTGTATTCCAACAATGCCAAATACAGGTTATTGGCAAATGGTTTACATTTTTAAAAATTATAATGAATAGATTATCAATTATTACAATATAAGCAACACATGCTTACTCTTTCCATTTCAGGTAATCTTACTGAAAGTGAAATGTAATTTTAACCATGTGCTTTTAAAATGTTGGCAATGAAAGTAAATAAAATCTAACCATGTCCCAAAACTCATTCATGACTAATATTGTTATAAAATTTATTTATTAATTTATTTACCCTAACGAACTGATAAAATCAAATCAGTGAAAAATGTTACTGACAGTAATACTAATTACTATAAATATGATTTGTTTACAGTAACTATTTAAATTATATGATGTAAATAGTAATTAGTAATTTGTTTACTTAACAATCTTTAGTTAAAATGTAATGTTTTGGAACACATAGTAATCAGTAAACACATATATATACTTAATCAGTTAAACTAGTAAAAGAAACCTAATGAAGTCTCATAATAATAATAGTAATGATAAAATAACAATGATAATAATACTGTAATAATAACCAAGATGTAGTTAGGTATTGCATGCCTAAACGTGTTAACCATTTCAGAATTGTAATTTAAGCTAATCTTTTTAAAGTTTTATATAACAAGTTGAATATTCCAATTTTAATTTGAAAAAGTAAATAAATGGTTGGCTTTTATAAAGCTGTTTTATTCTAATTGTTATAAATTTACCAATGACAGCCAATAGTGAATAGTAAATAGAACACGAGAAATCTAAAATGATGCAAAACAGCTGTTTTGAAATGGTCTTACTAGTTGCATGTTGCCAAGATAAAAAAAAAAGCCGTTGAAGACTGTCAACAAATATAGTGATTAGGTGAATGCCTGCTTTTAGAATGAATAGTTGGAAGGTGAGTGTACTACGTCTACTAGTACTAGCAGCAGTATCAGCTTGAGTTTATACATTAAATTAGTAAATAAAAATTAGGCCTACTTTAGACTAGTAGTAGTACCTACTTAAAAACATGTGACTGAATACTGAGAATCTATAGTATTTCTCCAGTTTATAAACTTCTAAACCTTTGCGATTATTTATTACACACCTGCTCTAGTGTATAACTTGCAGGCAAAGGGTCTGGATTAAGTTCTGTTGGTCCCATCCCTCCCACAAAATGCTTCGAACAGATGAATCTTGGCCATCTTTCTTTGCTCGGATCGTGCGTTGATTTGGTCGTCAAATTTGCCCGTTCACATAAATGAATCCATCGTTTGTGTTTGTTTGGGTCAGCCAGTAGATCTGGAATGGTGAAGAAAGTCACTCCCTGCATGTAATCCTTGTGTGTATACCCTGAATCACTGTTGCATTTTCCCCAGATGCAGTGCTTCGTCGGCGTTTACGACGGTCAGTGCCTTGTCACCGGAAGTAGGCATTTGCGCTCGGAAATCTATTTTTAGACTTTTTGTTCCCGGGCAAGGGTCGTGACTCGACCCTATGTCATCGTGTTGTCCAATGGCTTATGCGATGGTCTGTCGGACTTCGTTGTTGGTGATGTGCTGGGTATAGGAAATGCCCAGAAGTCTTGATGCTTTGTATTCTTCGTTGTAGATCTGCTGTGAGGGCCCATGTTTCGCAAGCGTATATGAAGACGGAGATGACATGGAGATGACACGGGAGAGCAGCAGCCTTACCTTGGAATGTAGACTGGTGATCCTGTCTTTTCAAATGGACTTCAACCCTGTCAGGGCAGAAGTTGTTTGTGCGATCCTGGAGAGGACTTTCTGTCGGGACCCATTGTCTGATACAATGGCTCCTAAATATTTGAAGCTATGCATTGTGTTGCACTGCTCATTTTGGGAGGTAATGAAGTAGATGTCAACACCATGACCACCACCTTTAACTCAGCTGTGACAGATGCCGTCACTGAGATACTTGGCAAGAACCGCCCAAAGAAGAAGCTGTGGATAACACCTGAACTTTTGGACTTGTGTGATAAACGAAGAAATATGAAAAAGAAAACAAACAGCTCACAGGGAGCTGATGCATACCGAAAAATCAACAATGACATCCAAAAAGGCATGCGCACAGCAAAGGAAAACTGGATAGAAGATCAATGTCAGAAAATAGAGAACAGTCTGAACAAAAACAACAGCAAGAAGCCCTACCAGACTGTGAAGCGGCTGACTAGTGTTAAACAGCCCACGATCTAAAGCATGTATGGCATATGCCTTACAGAAGAACAAGAAGTATTGGATAGATGGACAGAGTATAGCTCTGACCTTTACAACCACACACCAAACCCCTCAGTTCTAGCATGTCCAGAGAACAAAGAAGAAGAAAAAATCCTCCCAATTCTCCGAGAAGAAGTTAAGGCAGCAGTGCAGTCGCTGAAAAAAGGGAAGTCAGCGGGAGTGGACAACATACCTGCGGACTGCTTCAAGCAGGATGAGAAGCGATGATTGACGCCCTCACCATTAACTGTAACAAGATCTGGCAGAGTGGGGAGTGGCCTACACCATGGACCAAGTCGCTTGTCATCATTCTTCCCAAAAAAGGTAACCTTCAGGAGTGTGAAAATTACCGCACCATCAGCCTCATCAACCATCCAAGCAAGGTCCTCCTGAAAATAATATTCAACAGGTTGAAACCCCAAGCTGAACAAATCATATCTGAGGAACAAGCAGGATTCAGGGCAAGCCGAAGTACCACTGAACACATTTCAACCTCAGATTAATCTGCGAGAAATACCTACAGCACCAATAACATCTATATCATGTGTCCGTTGACTTCAAGAAGGCGTTTGATCGAGTCTTGCATGCAGCTCTGTGGGCAACCATGAGAGCGTACAACATACATCAGCCCTAAAATTACTGAAATCATTAAAAGCCTGTATGAGAAGGCTACCAGTGCAGTCCTCCATAACAACGCCATCGGAAACTTGTTCAGAACAATAATCAGTGTGCGTCAAGGATGCCTACTCTCTCCAACCCTCTTCAACATCTTCCTCGAGCGTATCATGTCAGATGCCCTTGCAGATCACGAAAGCACAGTCAGCATAAGGTGTAGAGCAATTTCAAACCTTCGTTTTGCGGATGACATTGATGAATTGGCTGGAGAGGAACAAGAACATAAACATCTGGTACAGAGGCTTGACACCACCTCCAGAGCCTATGGATAGGAAATAAGTGCTGAAGAGAAGACCAAAATGATGACCAACAACACCAATGGCATCAACATTTACATCAAAGTCCAAGGCCAATCACTCAACACAGTGCATAGTTTCAAATATTTAGGAGCCATTGTATCAGACAATGGGTCCCGACAGGAAGTCCTCTCCAGGATCGCACAAACAACTGCTGCCCTGGCAAGGTTGAAGCCCATTTAGAAAGACAAGACCATCAGTCTACATTCCAAGGTAAGGCTGCTGATCTCCCTTGTCATCTCCATCTTCCTATATGCTTGCAAAACATGGACCCTCACAGCAGATCTACAACGAAGAATACAAAGCATGGAGATGAGGTGCTACAGAAGACTTCTGGGCATTTCCTATACCCAGCACATCACCAGCGACGAAGTCCGACAGACCATCACACAAGCCATTGAACAACCCGATAAAATGCTCACAGTGGTGAAGAAAGGAAAATTCCGATGGTATTGCCATGTCACCAGATCATCAGGCCATGCAAGGAGTTAGAAGAAGAGGGAGACCGAAAAAGATGTGGGAGGACAACATTCGAGCGAAGCCATGATGTTTGCTGAGGACAGAGAAAGATGGAGTATGCTGGTTAAACGATCATCTGTGGTCCCCCAACGACCTCAGAGTTACGGGATAGGATAGGATGTCAGTTACTAATTAATCAACAACTGTTGCAGATATTCGCGCTAACAGGCCGCTACGAGGCCAGACTGCAGGTGCAAGCCATTGTTTATGAGCCCTCCCTGCTAATGAGATATTTTTCTCCAACAAAAGGTAAGGTGTTTCGTTTTCGCCAGCTGCAGTAGATCATGTTTGCCAATTAGGGATTCCATCATACTTTGGGGAACCCATTCCCCACCCACCCTACTTGCCATGTGATTTGACTTACCCCACAATCTCATAAACGGGATCGTCATCTGTGTTGCTTACAAAAATTCATAATGTTTTACTCACATGGTGCAGCAATCTATCCAACTCTCTCACCCCCAAACAAACTTTTCCCGTATTTTTAAAATCTGGGCAAAATAATAGTCCAAAAACCAAATATAAAGGAAAAGACCCGTCCGTCTGTGCAAAAGTTTTGGAAGTGACCTAATTTTTCGGAACCTAATTCATCTGTCAAACAAAATTTTTAGTAGGATGGTGTATAACCATGAGAGCTCGAAAATGATTAGTGAATGAATAACTTTATTTCAAGGTTAACAAATGTTAGTCAAATAATCACAATTTTAAACAAAATTTCAGTTCTTTGTGTTATAGATATTGCAAATTAAGATTCTTTGAGGCATGATGGATATCAATGAGGCACGCACATAATAATAATAATAATAATAATAATAATAATAATAATAATAATAATTATTATTATTATTATTATTATTATTATTATTATTATTATTATTATAACAACAACAACGACAACAACAACAACAATGATACTGGATGCTGTACGTGCCTTATTCCTAAATCAGACTCAATGCGCAGTGATATGTAACCAACAGTTATACATACACAACAAACACACAATCATCACTCAAACATGTAGTGTATTGGCGTTGTTGTTTGTTGTTTTATTCCATTTAAAGTGCAGGAGGCTTGCGCCTATTTACACTAAACGCTAAAAGCAGGATATGACAACACAATTATCACTAGAAAATAACAATACAAGCACAATAATATGCACATACAACTGCATTCAACTCATCTTTCACGCCATGTATACAGTGTCAGCTTTATATCGCTCTTTGTAAAATTAAATATATGTACACACAGTTACTAATTAATACAATTTATAAAATTCCGGCCTAATTGTTTTGTTATTTAAAAACAGACAAGCCAAATCACCCAACATAACTTCATACGCAACTAAAACATCGCTACTCAAAGCCTTAGTAATACCTAACTGATAACCGTTGTAGCTTTCAGATATAAAAATAGCATACTTATTCATAAAATCATACAGCTCAAAAATACATACACACTTTATGTGTTTTATTGTACACATAACATTTGCAGTCTAATACATTTTCCACATATCATCCTTTAATAAACCCAAAACAAAACACTCGCGCGCACTCCCACTCATGAACACACGCCAAAACACACACACTCCAAGCACTCAGGGCGATTACTAAGTGGAGTAAATAAGGGCTTACCTCATCCTCGCGTTTGATTATGTAAATAGTGATTAAAAAAAGAAAAAGTAACCATGTCACCGTAGCACATTTCAATATTAACATAATACATTGTTACAACACACGTATAATATATACATGTACAAGTGATACACCCATAAGAAGGAATAAAATAAACCAGGTAAAAGGTAACATACTACTAAAATAGATTCGGATGCTATAAGCATATTAGATTTTCCCAATAACAACTATAATACCATAAGCATATTAGATTTTCCCAATAACAACTATAATACCAATAATGTGTCCAAATCAAGGACAAAACTAAAAACATTTTTTTAAAGGTGAATGTTTTTAACGATTAAAATGCCTGATTTAAAAATGATAAAAATATGTGTATTGACAAGTAGCTATTAGAAGTGGGAAAGGAATAGAATTTTTATTGTCAACTTTTTAGACACATTGTATCCAATACCATTATTGAAGGGAGGTAGGAAACCCGAGTACCCGGAGAACACCTCTGGTGACCTGAAAGTCTCGTACGTAAGTCGCATAAGTGCGTCCCAGCGCAGCGGATTTGGAACCCGCGACTTTTCACATAAGAAACCAGCTCATTATCAACTGAGCCAGCAGGCCGTGGCCTTACCATGATTTATAGTTTTTTTTTGTGTCACCAAAGACGGTAGATAATACAGGCAACTTGAGGCTTATAAGCTATCCCGGATATAGAGTACTGTCCCTTAGGGCGTAGACGAATAACAATCAACTTTGTGTGTGTGTGTGTATATATATATATATATATATATATATATATATATATATATATATATATATATATATATATATATATATTATATTATATATATATATATATATATATATATATATATATATATATATATATATATATATATATATGAGTGTGTGTGTGTGCGTTCAGAGTGCGTTCATATATATATATATATATATATATATATATATATATATATATATATATATATATATATATATATATATATATATATATATATATATATAAAGTAGCAACGCCTCAATTTTTATTTTATTTAAAAAAAAGTTGGCCATTTTTGTTTTAACAAATTACTGCAAAAAGGAATTTTTTAAACTGTCAAAGGAGTTCGTCCAAATTTTTTCTTGTGTAGGATTTTTTGCACAGATAAAATAGTTTGCAAATAGCATGCAATTATACGTAGTATTATAGTGTAGTAGTGCTCCTATCATCATTATTATTTATTGTCATTGTGTCTTTATACCTACATCTGTGCCTGTATTTGATCACTGAGACTGTTGAAACATGTAGTTGCTTTTTGTTTTTAGTCTTATAATTGTTATGCTAGATCTTCTTAATTGTCTCAGAGATTGGTAGTGTCTCAGTGCGCACTGAACAGGATGATACACTGTGCATATATGTAATTTATTATTGTTGTTATCATTATTGCTATTGTTTTGTTAGTATGATACACAGTGCATATATGAAATTTATTATTGTTATTATTATTGCTATTGTTTTGTTAGTATTGTTAGTATTATTATTTCCTGTAATTGTTTTAGGGTTTTACATGTTTATATGTTCTGCGACTGAAATTTTAGACACCAATATGTTGCGATTTAAACTAGCTTTTTAATACAATGACCTTCTATTTATTATTGATATTATTACTCAATAGTTTTAGCCCCATTCAATTGCTCTTGTGGTTGAATGTTTTGCATATGACTGCTCAGCTGTTCGGTGTTTATATCCGGGAAGTTGTCTCCCCTATGGGTATCCCTGGGAAACCCGTTGTGCAGACGAGCAGACTAGATTAGAGGCAAGCGACACACGAGACTTCACTTCACATACACGGACACTACGTACCAATAAAATACGCACCTCCCTCTCCCCTGCAGACATACGGTATCCGTCATTCATGGAAACTCAGCAATAAGCAACACTTTTAGCAGCACAACCACATCACCACTACACATGTTCAACTTTGGGTCGGAACCTTCAGAGCTAGCCGTAAATTCCAGGTACAATTCCCGTATAACACAGGTGATGTGATACAATAAGTAGCAGTGTGATATTCTTTTGCTGTGATACAATGACGGTGTGCGAGTCGATGTTGCGTGAATGTCTTTTTAAAATTTAAATGTCTTTTACATTTGTAACGGGTTTTTATATGTTCTTTCTATGCGCTAAGCAATTTCTCTATGTATTTGGAGCCAATAAAAAGTTGAAGTTGAAGTTGAAGTAATTATTACTCATAGCTTGATTCGTCGAGCGGATAACGAAATAAAGAGTTCTCTTTGCAACTGAAAGTGTACACATTGCTGCGGTGCCACACAGTGATTCTGTCCTGGTCTGCGCTTCACTTTCACAGCCGCCACTATGACCTTCTAATCAACCCATTTTTTCAAGGGAAGCAACTATTGTAAAAGGCAACCCAAACTGACGGGATTTTTCCGTATGGGTATAGTGTGTGGTATTATTATTATTGCATGCAAGATCAAAGTCAGTATTATTTTACATTCTAATGCCACTGTTTCATTTGAAGAGGGGGTGAGTGGGGGGAAGGGAGGAGGCACTCATTTTTATTTAGTGTTATAAGGAGCACATGAGTAATATGGGCTTTGCCTTTCTGTTGAGATATAGAGCAAACATGTTTAGCGAAGAATATAACTCAGACCTTGGCCTTTGAAGTTAAAGAAAATGCCTTGCACTGGATGCAGACCACTAACCTGGGTACTGTTCCTATGAAGATTTGTCAAAATCTGTTTTGAGTGGTTCTTGAAATTTGGCGTACAACTGACCGACCGACAGACCAACATTTGGTCGTTTTACCATCCGACTATATAAAAGAATATCCAGGTAAATCTGGAAATACCACGACAGCCGGAAATGTGGTGGCAAGGATGCACAAACAATGATCCGGATAAGATTAATTTCGCACTAGCCAAAGAAAACCACGTGGTTATTATAATTGTATTATTATATAGTTGTTCACTAGCCAAAGAAAAACAACGTGGTTATTATAATTGTATTATTATATAGTTGTTCACTAGCCAAAGAAAAACAACGTGGTTATTATAATTGTATTAATTTATAGTTGTTCACTAGCCAAAGAAAACAATGTGGTTATTATAATTGTATTATTATATAGTTGTTCACTAGCCAAAGAAAACAATGTGGTTATTATAATTGTATTATTATATAGTTGTTCACTAGCCAAAGAAAACAACGTGGTTATTATAATTGTATTATTATATAGTTGTTCACTAGCCAAAGAAAACCACGTGGTTATTATAATTGTATTATTATATAGTTGTTCACTAGCCAAAGAAAACAACGTGGTTATTATAATTGTATTATTATATAGTTGTTCACTAGCCAAAGAAAACAACGTGGTTATTATAATTGTATTATTATATAGTTGTTCACTAGCAAAAGAAAACAACGTGGTTATTATAATTGTATTATTATATAGTTGTGCACTAGCCAAAGAAAACAACGTGGTTATTATAATTGTATTATTATATAGTTGTGCACTAGCCAAAGAAAACAACGTGGTTATTATAATTGTATTATTATATAGTTGTGCACTAGCCAAAGAAAACAATGTGGTTATTATAATTGTATTATTATATAGTTGTGCACTAGCCAAAGAAAACAACGTGGTTATTATAATTGTATTATTATATAGTTGTGCACTAGCCAAAGAAAACAACGTGGTTATTATAATTGTATTATTATATAGTTGTGCACTAGCCAAAGAAAACCACGTGGTTATTATAATTGTATTATTATATAGTTGTGCACTAGCCAAAGAAAACAATGTGGTTATTATAATTGTATTATTATATAGTTGTGCACTAGCCAAAGAAAACAATGTGGTTATTATAATTGTATTATTATATAGTTGTGCACTAGCCAAAGAAAACAACGTGGTTATTATAATTGTATTATTATATAGTTGTGCACTAGCCAAAGAAAACAACGTGGTTATTATAATTGTATTATTTTATAGTTGTTCACTAGCCAAAGAAAACAACGTGGTTATTATAATTGTATTATTATATAGTTGTGCACTAGCCAAAGAAAACAACGTGGTTATTATAATTGTATTATTATATAGTTGTGCACTAGCCAAAGAAAACAACGTGGTTATTATAATTGTATTATTATATAGTTGTGTACTAACCAAAGAAAACAACGTGGTTATTATAATTGTATTATTATATAGTTGTTCACTAGCCAAAGAAAACAACGTGGTTATTATAATTGTATTATTATATAGTCGTGCACTAGCCAAAGAAAACAACGTGGTTATTATAATTGTATTATTATATAGTTGTTCACTAGCCAAAGAAAACAATGTGGTTATTATAATTGTATTATTATATAGTTGTTCACTAGCCAAAGAAAACCACGTGGTTATTATAATTGTATTATTATATAGTTGTTCACTAGCCAAAGAAAACAACGTGGTTATTATAATTGTATTATTATATAGTTGTGCACTAGCCAAAGAAAACAACGTGGTTATTATAATTGTATTATTATATAGTTGTGCACTAGCCAAAGAAAACAACGTGGTTATTATAATTGTATTATTATATAGTTGTGCACTAGCCAAAGAAAACAACGTGGTTATTATAATTGTATTATTACAGGTGTCTTTAGAAGTGGAGTATATTTGTCAATCTTGATCGATCGTGGAGGAAAGTGGAGATCTGTTGACAAACTCTTCCAACATATGCACTAAATGAGATAACGTTTTGTTTTTTAATGACTTCTGTAGGTGTCATTGAAACAAACTACTTTGGGCTCGAGAATGCTTTGGGTAGCGGATCTTACATACACTGGTACGACCCACATTGGTACGAGATGGACGACTGGGTACGGGTGAATGTGCCTTACGGTCATGCTACTATGCTGAGCGTCCCTGCTCTCTCCCTTGGATATAAACAAAAAGAACCTCATGGCTTATTTAATTGGGTTATTTCCGACTACTTGCTGGAAGTGTACCAAGCTTTAACTCCTAAAGTGTTCCTGTGGAAGGTAGACAGTGCGAAGTCTCCACGCCCAGAAGCCCGAGTCATCGATACTGGTGACCTCTTGGTGCATTTTCGCTTCACCTGTGTTCAGCAAACAGATTCCCAGTATTTACTGTACGATTCTGAGAAGGAAAAAGGATTTTTTGTAGGTCTGGGCTTTCGCTTGCTCTTCTCATTTCATAAGGTATGTGGTCATATAATACCTGGATGTTTGTTGAGATTTCTGGTACGTAAATCGAATACATATATACTACTCAAAATAATTGAAGGGCCACTCTCATATTTCATTTAGTTTAATTATTTTTTGCTGCTATCAATAATATCGCTTATATTGCTTATTTCAAAACTTATCCTGTACAGTAACATTCAAGACCATCTTATTCTGACAAGTAATCACATGTGTGAGTTTTGAACGTTCTGCACTGAGTTGAAAAACAAACCCAATTTTTAAAAAACAAATGACCCTAATTTACTGTTGTCTTGCTAATAAAGCAACATTTTCAACATTAAAAGGTGATTTGCACGCGAAAGGCTTGCATTTTGTGAGTTCAGTTTAACAATCGGCGCTTTTTTCTGGTTATAAATGGCAGCGCTTTTGCTGCTTTTCTAACCATGCCCCTAAGGCGACGATTGACTGATGCGGATAGAGGCAGAGCTATTGCAAGGCTTCAGGAAGGGGTGGGGGTGAGAGAAGTTGGCAGACGGCTGGGAGTGTCCCACTCCGTTGCCCAAAGGCTGCGGGAGCGCTTAAACAACACTGGAAGCGTCCAAGAACCAAGAAGGTCCGGACGCCCCCGCGTTACCACTGCAAAACAAGACCATTTCATCACCCTGTCAGCTCTGAGGATGAGGTCCGCTACCGCAAACACCATCAGAAGACAGCTTCACGCAGCCAGCAATGTTAACGTCAGCGACCAGACAATTCGCAACCGTCTACACGAGGCAAACCTGCTCACCGTGCAGCGCGTTTGGCCTGGGCTCGGCGTCATTTGGTGTGGACTAGGCAACATTGGTCAAGGGTGCTCTTTACAGACGAGTCTCGGTTCTCCTTGTCTTTCAACGACCGTCGAGTGAATGTTTGGAGGCGTCCACGGGAGCGTTTTGCTGATGCGACGGTGCGCGAGCATGACCGCTTTGGTGGTGGATCTGCCATGATGTGGGGTGGCTTCGCATTAAACTTCAGAACACCCCTGCTCCAAATTCATGGCAACTTAAACGGTATTGGCTACAGGGATGACGTCCTACAACCTAGGGTTCTCCCAGCTCTGCGGGCCATTGGGGAAGGTGCCATACTACAGGACGATAATGCCAGACCCCACCGAGCGCGTATCGTCAATGACTTCCTGCAGCAATAGCACGTCATAAGGATGGATTGGCCGGCTCGATCACCAGATTTGAACCCCATAGAACATCTGTGGGATGTCTTGGGTCGACAGACACGGGCAAACCTCTCTCCAGGACCTAACCTTGAAGTTCTGGCCCAAGTTCTCCAGCAAGAGTGGTTGGCCATCCCAGGAAACATCCTCCATAACCTGATACGGTCCATGAGACAACGATGCCAAGACTGCATTGATGCAAACGGTGGCCACACCCGATACTGACTCTATAGATTTTTGGTTTCTAAAGTTTTGATTTTGTAAATGAGGGGTATGTACAGTTAAATTGAATTTACTCGAATTTTAAGCGACTGATGTCTCAAATCTTTTTTTGTTATTGATGCAGAAATGATTGCAATAAAATATGATGAACTAATAAATTGAATTCGTGTTTCTGATTTAAAGAGAGACCCATATGTCCAAGTCGCCCTTGTATTATTTTGAGTAGTATATTTAAAATAAGTTTATACATTGTCAATTCACACTTGCTTTCTCTTTAAACTTCGGTTTCCGAGTACACAGTGTCAGTGTTTAATTCAATCACAGGTTGTTAGTTGTTTTTACACCCTTCTTCCTCGTGAATTTTTTGTGCCTATTTTTGCATATTAATGTTGTCTGCGGTGTGCTGTTGCGTGTGTGCAGAGAGAGCTAGCACCCCAACAACTGCCAGAGGGGCACTGGAACTGTTCAGGGCCGCAGTGGTCAGACTGGAGTGACCATCTGACCTGTAACCTTGTCACCGAGTGCCAGACAGGACTGGACGAGGCTCACTGCCCATACACTCTCTGTGCTGATAATGCTGTCCTCTATGGGTAGGTTTTGTTTTTATTTAACTTGCAAAGTTATCCCATGTGGAAAATATCTCCAAGAACGAACTGAAGCTGTCCAGCGGCGTAGAACGGAACGAAAGAAGAAACCTTAAATCCCTAGATTTATCGCCCACAAAACACAGCGACATGTGAGCGCGTCCTTTGCGTGTGCGTGCGTGGGGACGCGCGCGCCTGTGTGTGTGTACGCGCGCGTGCGTGTGTGTGTCTGTGTGTGTGTTTACGCTAGTGCACGGGTATGCTGTTATTTTATATTATTATAATTGTTATTCTTTTATCAAGCGACACGCCAAATCTTCACTGTACACTTTTGTGAATAAAAATTTCTTGACTTTTGACTTCACATTTACAACACGTGCTAGTACGTCTCTCACAGTTTTATTGGTGATGTTTTTGGAATGAGTAGAGCTGTCAGCGGTCAATGTTGTGGAAAGCGAGAGGGAAAGAACAAGTTGACTTACATAACCATTTATTATCTCTCAGGGATCAGTGCTACTCACTACATTACGTGACGAGCTCACTGACGTGGCACGAGGCCAACGCCCGATGTAGAATGGCTGGGGGGATGTTGGCTACACTTCAAGCGCCAGGCTCTTTCGACTACCTCATTTATCATCTACGAATGACATGGTTGGCGCGAGCCGGCTACGTCATCATTTACGGCATGAGGCTCCCCCCCGATTCTGGTTTATTGCTGTGAGTTCTGCAGCTGTATCATGATGAAGTTCCCCAACCTCATGTCCAGTTTCCCACGTAACACAGTTATAAATAGGTTACAAAAAGAAATAGTTTCCATATTCATAATATTTAATTCGATGTTTGGTTTGTAAACTGATTGCTTTCATTTATATTTATGCTTCACAAATTTCCTTTATAGCCTCCTCTTATATTCAGCAACCATATTTCTTATTTTAAGCTACTTCTTATTTCCTGTTTCTTGTTTTAATTTCACAAAACCCAAAACAATTTCTGACACTTCCACCACCGCTTTTAATCACCTATCTCAACAATTCATTTTACTTCTTTCTCCTTAAAGTTTGGTTATGCTCGGCGCTAATTACGTTTTTGTTTTTATGACCTCTTATTATCAACACTAATACATCTTTTGTCCAAACTAATTCCAGCAAACTTTAATACGCTTCTCAAAATTAATAAAACGTTACATCATTTCCAACGACAGTGGTACGTTTCTAACATTGTATTGGAACCATAAATGAACTCTCTTAAAACCATTGGCCCATCGTATCGTGGTGAGACAAGTGTCCCTTAATAACCCGACGTGTTTGCCGTTTACCGCGGCCTTCACGATACATTGTTTACGATTTGTAAGCCTGGTACAACATTAGACTGTGTTGGGGCTGGTACTCGGGCCTCCGCTTGATGTGACTGAAATGCATTTGCCAAGTCCAGTAGTTCCACATATAGTTGCGCCTGTAGCAAGTAGGCTTAAATTATCCTGCACACAATATACTTCTTGTTTTTCACGCCACCACGGAAAACACGGCCATCCCCTTGTAACAACCAATAGCAGAAAATGAATCAAAGTACTGATTGTGCTGCTCAATCTAAGAAGAAGAAGAATTGTCAACAAAGGGCCGAGAATGTTGTACTTGCTTAAGTTGAACTCCTCCAATGTTTCCCTGTTGTCATCAAAACGCAAAATTGCCAGGAGAATCTCTCTTTCAAAATGTATGTGTTCTAAACGACCCGACCCACATAACCGTTTGTGTTTAGTTGAAAATCAGACATTGTTTATTTTTTTACCTATCAGTACTAAAATTTGAGGAAATGTGCTCTTTTTTAGGAGTTGGAGGAATACGTAAAGTTTGACAGAAAAATTCCAAATATATGTTAGTTCATGAGATATTTACAGTTAAACACCGGGAGTCCTAAATTACCCACATAGCCCGGTGAAGGTTAAACTATTACTCTCTTTCAGTCAAAATTATTGAATTCAAATGCTGCGTCTCTTCCATCCCAGTATTTTATCTCTGCTTCTTTAACAGATATAAAGAGTATCTGCAGCTGGCAGATGGGACCATCGCCTATAATGCTACTATGAATAAAGGACGTTGGGAAAAGGGCAATACTTGGAACTATGGCCTGCTTTCTGGGGGAGATCACTTGTATGGAAGTAAACCAAAGCCAAGGAGCGAAACGTTTAGAAATATTCAGCAGATTTGCGAGGGTTTCTCGTGTTACTACCTCTGCCAGACACCGTGGGGAAGTAGGCACAGCGTGGAACAGACAGCCCATGGTGTATACGTAGATCGCATCAAAAAAGAGCAGTTTGCCAACAATGATTCTACGTCTGGCACCACTGATTCGCAGCATGCTGCACTAGAGGAAGCCACGCTGTCGTCTCCTCTGCCAGTCGACCTCACGCTGCCCCACGTTATCTGCCCACAAGGCCACGTGGTTCATGCCGCCCTCGCCAATGACGCCCAAAGTTTATGTGACTTGAGTGAGGTCATCACAGTCAGAGCCTGTGCCGATGGGAAGTGCGTAGAAACTGTGACTTCATCCCTGACGATGTTCAGTTGCGAGAGCGGCCTGCAGCGTGTGTCGTACAGCAGGGTGTGTGACCACAACGCCGACTGCAAAGATAACAGTGACGAAGATTTCTGTTCTTTTCCTCCCTGCAACTACACCACACACTTCCGCTGCAGCAACGGACAGGTGAGCTTTAGTGTACGCACGGCATAGGTTTAGTTGACCAACACTTGCTTCAGCTTAAGCAATAATTCGGAGGTATAACTGATATAATTTCATATGGTTTCATTGGCTCGTCTGTGATATACACCTTTCGATCTCGATATTTTACATGTTCAGCGTGATCGTGTTCAATGTTGCAATAGTGACGACATTATTTTTGTTAAAATCGAAGTCTTGTAAAGTGTTTTGTGTGCCAGATATTCGTGACAGTATTCATATTTTATATATGCTATTTATCTGTATTGAGTATATGTGTATGTGACTGTTCACTAACGTCGAGGCGATTTCCATTTTGGCTGAATAAATTCTGAATTTACTAATGAATGGCAATGCTCATATTACTCGCATACTTCTTTTCGAAAATGCATGCTATTTTACTTGAAAATGGAACTTGGCAACATTGTAAGATGTTTAAAAGAATGAAAGAAAATCCTATCCTATCCTATCCTGTCCCGTAACCCGAAGGTCGTAGGGGCACCACAGATGATCGTTTAACCAGCATACTCCATCTTTCTCTGTCCTCAGCAGCCCTGATGGCTTCGCTCAGTGTCAAACCAGTCCATTCTCTAATGTTGTCCTCCCACCTCTTGTTCGGTCTCCCTCTTCTTCTACCTCCTTGCACTGTGCCTTGCAGAATAGTCTTTGCAAGGCCCGATGATCTGGTGACGTGGCCATACCATCGGAGTTTCCGTTTCTTCACCACTGATAGCAGGTCATCGTGTTGTCCAATGGCTTGTGTGATGGTCTTTCGGACTTCGTCGTTGGTGATGTGTTGGGTATAGGAAATGCCCAGAAGTCTTCTGTAGCACCTCATCTCCATGCTTTGTATTCTTCGTTGGAGATCTGCTGTGTGGGTCCATGCTTCGCAAGCATATAGGAAGATGGAGATGACAAGGGAGCGCAGCAGTCTTACTTTGGAATGTAGACTGATGGTCCTGTCTTTCCAAATGGGCTTCAACGAAAGAAAATAGTTGCAAATAATGTCACCTTCCAAAATTAAACTTTAAAGACAGTCTGAACTTTCGATCGAACACATATTATAAAATGTCTATTTGACGTTTAGAGATGACAATCTGTTTATATAATGAATTCCTCCCTTCTCCCCCTACCCATCTCCCTTAACTCTCTACAAAACTCTTTTCTGTTTGCCATAAACTTTACTCATTTTAGTTTTACTTGTGCTGGCCTACCTGCGATTTCCCCTCTTTTCTTAAAAAGAGTTTTATCTCCAGGGGCCAATTAGGAGATCGACACCTCTAAGTTATAACGTACAAGTCTTCTATTCCTTCCTTAAAAGCTCATGACGTATTCAAATATATAACTAGTCTTAAAAAAATCTTGTGGTTTTGATAATAATTATAAGTTTTGGGTTTTAAAACTTGCACTGCCCTGCATCATTGAACCACCTCTTTGATTGTACCATTAACTTTTATCTATATTCTGTGTATTAAAACTGGAATATTCCTTTGCTTTGAAAATGGCTAAAGTTGTCCCCATTCCAAAAACAATTGACCATTCTGGTCCAGATAAATTTAGACCTATTCCTGTATTAAATATTCTTTCTAAACCACTTGAAGAACATATGTACATGTAAATTCTTTCATTGAAAAACGTTGCCTTTTTCATCCATCCCAATCTAGTTTTCGTTAATATTCGCGATACACTGATTGTTTAGATTATGTGACAATTGACATTCAGCAGTTAATAACGAATGAAATTACTGGTGAGGTGTTTCTAGACTTTAAGGAAGCTTTTGATATGGTTAATCACTCTGTTTTGATCAGTAAATTATCTGTTTATCTGAACAATTCTGCAACTTTTTTTTCAGTCATGCTTAAGTGATAGAGTGCAGACAGGGCATGTCAGTTAATGGACATTACTCAGCAAAAGGCACTGTAAAATGTTCCTCAAGGATTGATTCTGGACCCCATATTTCTCCATCCAATTAGCAGATAATAACGCAATCTGTTATTTGTTTGCAGTTGGCAGTAAATTACATTGTTCCGGGAAAGTCCATACAAACAGTTTTACGAAATAGTTTAAATGATGTGACATACTGGTATAACTAATCAAATGGTCTTTCGTTCTAAAAAAAAATAAATAAAATAAAAGTAGCAGTGTGCATAATAATCACAACAAGGCAAAACATCAACTGCAGCCTTTAAAATTAAATATTAAAATAGATAACAATTGTGTCAACCATGTAACGAACCATCGTGTACTGCACGTTCGGAATTGAAAAGAAAAGTTTAAACGTTTTTGGCTCACATGCATAGCAATGTGAATACCCCCCCCCCCCCACCCCCCCCCACCCCCAATTTCTTTCTTTTTTTTTTTGGAGGGGGGGGGGGGTGGTGACCCCCAATTTCTTTTTTTTTTGGGGGGTGGGGGTGGGGGGTGAGGGGTGGGGGGTCTTTTACGTCCGTCTGTCCGCCGTCTGTCTATACAAGACTAGCTTTGGCTTCAGACCACCGTCTTTATGAAATAAACTTCCACAAAACAAAACAATCAAATCATTTTAAACAATGGTTTTTAAAAGTGTTTTAATTACTTTTTAAAAAGGTTTTTCACCATTTTTGTCATCTTATGGTGTTTATTTCTCTTAAACAATTTATTTTCTTATAATATTATAATGTTTCTATTGACGTTTAGAGAATGTTCTTGATTTAATAAATGGTTTCAGTTAATCTTTTATATGTGGCAGGTTTAAATGATTGTATAAATGTATTATGTTTGCATGTGTGCCTGAAACAAGGACTAATTGTAATAATAAGCTGTAAGCTTAAAATTATTATCCTTGTAACATGTTGTAATTGTAAAAAGCGTTTAAAGTCTACAAAAGTTTTCTTCGTCTTCCGCGAATGCATTGAATTGAAAGATATTTACTCATTTGTGTGTGTAGTGTCTTCCTAGAAGCCTAAAAGCAGACCCGATTCCAGACTGTTTAGACGGACAAGACGTTGGTGTCTTCTTTCCTTATATCGATCATGATAAATACCGCCTACCACCAGGTCATATTGTCATCAATCATCTAGCTCGGCACGGGGCTGATACAGAGGAGTCAAGCCCTCTGCCAGACAACGCCACAACCTGTCCTCATTACCTGTATAGGTGTGCCAACAAAGGCTTATGTCTGCCTGTTCATACCAGGTAAGTTAGGAACCAAAGGATACACATAAAAGACTGTGTCGTACTAATACTTTGCTATTGGAACAAAGTTATTTCAAGAGGTATTCCCTTTTAAGCGTTGCCGGCTAGGGTCAGAAGAATTGTTGGCCTGAAGTTGCCTAAGTATAACCTTAAATTAAACTTCCTTCTGAAAATCGGGGAATTGTGTGGTGACGAATCAGGAACACCGGATCCAATTACTTTATTCCCAAGAGTATGGAATTCCTTCTCTAAAATATTTATTTGCGATTGTTTTCGGTGTTCTTTTTAACACTTCCAGCTACATAATCTTTATATAGAAGCATATTTTATAATTGATCATTTTTTTACAAACAATGTATGATTTCTCTAAGTAATAATATTTTCTCCGTAAATAACTTAGTATGTACCTAAACAATACATTCGTGGCCAACAGCCTGGAGAGGATTGGGCCCTGCAAGGTCTTTCTTGCCCAAGACACACTGCATAATAAAAAGAACCACTCACTCCATACCGGATCGGTCGTCGCCCGGGTCACCAAGGACCGCGCCTTCCGTTGGCCACCAGGACTGTGGAGATAAGTTTGCTACTGATGGACAACTTAACAGGATCCGCACGAGAAACAACATCGTCATAGGGACCTGGAATGTCAGGACCCTAACTGCGGATGGAAAATTTGTAGAACTTGCCCACGAGCTGGACCACTATCGATGGCACATCTTAGGTATCTGCAAATTGCGCTGGAAAGGTCTAGGTGAAACAATGACCGACAAAGGCCATAAGCCTTATTTCCGCGGTAGAGATTACAGGCGCGAACACGGCGTTGGATTTTTGGTCCACAAAGACATTCTAGCGACTGTCAGGGGTTGCCGCTCAGTCTCCAGTAGACCCATTACCATCCGTCTCAGAGCAGCCCCTTTCAACATCGCCATCATCCAGGTCTATGCCCGAACCGCAGACTATGAAGACAGCAGCAAAAAGGATGATTTTTATGAACATCTATAAGCTGTCCTTGACAAAGTGCCGAAGAAGGACATAGTCATAGTGCAAAGCGACTGGAATGCCAAGGTTGGCCAAGATGCGCACCCTGGGGAGACACATGTGGACCCCACTGAAACAACGAGACAAATGACAGCGATCTGAGACTCTTGGAATTTTCCAGATACAACAACTTGATACTGGCAAACACGCTTGGTCTCCACAAAAAATCCAGACGATGGGCATGGCACAGCCCTAGCGGGGAGCTGTTACACTCCGTTTGATGTTGGTGTTTTCTATCAGTAGTAGATTCAGCCCCAATGCGTGAATTCTCCTGATGAGTGTAAGTTCGATTCGTTTATCCACGCAACCGAACGACAGCATACAAGTCACAGAGTCAACGTATGAAATTCTCCACTTTTATTCAGCACACATCAACAACTGCATACAATCGCTTTTCCACTCTCAACTTTTTACTTTCCAACTCACTATCAACAGCACACACATTTTGAAACAGTGCGGCACTTATATAGTCTCTACATACTCGGGAACAAACGAGAATATCCTACATGAAACACCACAACCAATCAAAATTAATTTCATCATCACTGTCTCACGTGACACAACCCTATTTGGAATGGAAGCTTCCATGGTTACCAACAGAACAATCCATACGCTTCGATCGATAGTAAACAACCAATTCTCGAAAATTCTCAAATAATATCGACCAACTAAAAACACTAACGTTACACAAAGCCTCTACTAATAACAACGCAAAATCAAATCAAAGATAAATACACTCTATTACTGCATGCGTTGCAAAATAAAACGAACAGATCTATCGCGCGCGTCACACATAATATCGTGGGCATTTCACACGCACCATCATGCGCGTCTCAACGTAACAGGCGCATTACAACCAGATTGACTACATCATGGTCAAGACACGCTTCAGATCAAGAATCAACATTGGCAGGACACGCAATTTTCCAGGAGCAGACGTCGGAAGTGACCACGATCTCGTGATGATGTCCTTCCGGCTCCACTTGAAGAAAGTAAACACAGCAAAGTGCACCGGACTGAAGTTCGACCTGGAGAAACTGCAGGACCCGGAGGTTGCAGAAATATTCCAAACCACAGTTGGAGGAAAATTTGCACCACTGCTTATTTCGAGAGCTCGTGAAGTAGATGTCAACTCCATGACCACCACCTTCTATTCAGCTGTAACAGATGCAGCCACTGAGATCCTTGGCAAGCACCGGCCAAAGAAGAAACCGTGGATCACACCTGAACTTTGGAACCTGTGTGATAAACGAAGAGAGATGAAAAGGAAAAAGAACATCTCACAGGGAGCTGATGCCTACCGAAAAATCAACAATGACATCCGAAAAGGCGTGAGCTCAGCAAAGAAGAATTGGGTAAAAGAGCAGTGCCAGGAAATAGAGAACAATCTGAACAAGAACAACAGCAAGAAGGCCTACCAGACTGTGAAGCAGCTGACAAGTGTTAAACAGCCCAAGGTCTCCACGATCCAAAGCAAGTCTGGCATATGCCTTACAGAAGAACAAGAAGTCTTGGACAGATGGACAGACTACTGCTCTGACCTTCACAACCACAAACCAAACGGAGATCCATCAGTTCTAGCATGTCCCCAGAACAGAGAAGAGGAAAAAACCCTCCTACTTCTCCGAGAAGAAGTTGAGGCAGCAGTGCAATCACTAACGAAGGGGAAGTCAGCGGGAGTGGACAACATACCCACGGAATAGCTGCAAGCCGGAGAAAAAGCGATGAATGACACCCTCACCATTATGTGTAACAAGATCTGGCCAAATGGAGAATGGCCTACACCATTGTCATCACTCTTCCCAAAAGGTGTAACCTTCAGGAGTGTGAACATTACCGCACCATCACCTCATCAGCAATCCCAGCAAGATCTTCTTGAAAATAATACTGTGACGGTGGGTCTATTGTTTTTGGGCTCTGCGCAATGGAATGCTATTACCCACTTGTCTTTGTCTGCGGGGATCGGCTAGTGTAATCACCCTATCTTAACTAATCTTAATACATTTATAAGTTTAGCTCGGTCTGTGTGCGGATATGGTTACAGAGATAGGGAGAAAATGGTAATAGCTTCACCAACACACTAGCTCTCACACGGCTATGAGACATAGGTAGTCCAGCCACTTGTTAACAGTAAATATCACACATTTATTTCATCTACTCTATACAAAATCTTCTAATATTTACAATAACTTAAATGTCCACATTTCACGTCGAGTAGTTCGCTCCTTGATGGGTTTATGCAGCTACTGTTCTCGATATTTGTCACTGTCTCATCATTGGGCTATTAGTTCTTTCTGTTCCATTATTCGGTTTTCTGGACGAGTAGACTATCGCAGATCCCTTTTAGAGTAGTGTTCGTGCACTTCTTCTATGAACTTAACAGTATAGTCGAGGTGCGGTGTTGTTGTCTCTTCTTCTTGGTAGTTGACTACGGAGCTAGTGGAGCCCAATGCTCTCGCTGCTCAAGGTTGCAGGCCACGTGTCAGTGTTGCCTCTCTGTGGGATTTCTTCCCTGCCGTGGACCACGATGCCTGCTCGTCTGCAAAATATGAGACGAATTTCTGCAACGCCTTGTATACAAAGGTTGTGCAGAGCGTCTCACTGATGGCAGAAAGAGCCCTCAGTTGAGATCACATCCACTTATACAAATAAGGGACGACCAATTCTTCTAAGTCCGTGGTCCACTGGAATCTCCAACATATATATATATATATATATATATATATATATATATATATATATATATATATATATATATATATATATATATATATATATATATATATGGTTAAACTAAATACATGGAGAAGTATTTAGCAATATACACATTCTCCGGTACAGCCACTGATCTGCAATCATACACATAGGAGAAACAACAGTTGGACAGTGGAGGCTACCTCGTGGTGCCGAAACTGGTCGGGTTCGCCACGTAGCCAAGCAAAGTTTTACTAACAATCACAATTCTAAAACATGGCAAAACTTCACAAACATAATACAGCAATAATATTAAAAAAATCGCGATGAAACAAACGATTGATCATTTACTTTCTTGACAATGTCAGACCCTGGCTATACTGTGATGAATGACTTTCATCCGTCATCTGCTGTAGTTTTTCTGAGAGAGATTTTACAATGAGCGTCCGTCTACTGTGCTGTTCAGACAATGACTAACTCTCCTCCCACTGGGGCCTGCTATCGTGCGAGACTACGAGAATCGTAACGGCACCTAGTGGGGGTAGCGGTTGATTGGTCAGCTTGATGAGGTCACGGCTTATCTTAGTCAAACTGTAGCCTACACATGCTGAGCAAAACCTAACTTCGGTCGTCTGTTAGTCTGCGACTTAACTTACATAAGTCAAAGCAGGCTAAACGTTGGAGGTTTGAAGCCGTAATGCAGGGTCTAAATAGCCTCTTGTGACAAATACTCAACAGATTGAAACCCCAAGCTGAACAAATCATAGCTTAAGACAAAGTAGGATTCAGGGCAGAGCGAAGTACCACTGAGCAGATTTTCAACCTCACAATAATCAGCGAGAAATACCTACAGCACCAACAACAGCTATATCATGTGTTTGTAGACTTCAAGAAAGCCTTTGACCAAGTCGGGCATGCAGCTCTGTGGGCAAACATGAGAGTGTACAACATCAGCCCTGAAATTATTCAAATAATCAAAAGCCTGTATGACAAGGCTAACAGTGCAGTCCTCCAAAACAGCGCCATTGGGAACTGGTTCAGAACAAAAATCGGTGTGCGTCACTGTAACGTATGGATATTTGGATGGGTGCCTGTTTATAATAACTAACTGAATGCAAAATATAACTGACACCTAATTCAAAACAAAGTGTGCATGTAAGATTCACTGTTAACTATCACACCCACAAATTCACAGATTCTCACTAACACAGGCAAACACTAACACAAATATATGCTCCACAGTCTCAATACTTTATATAAATAAACAACAATACTTTACACCAAACTGTGACACCACGTGTTAAAGGATTCGAAATTAGGAACTCGTCGGCTGGCAATCACTTGTCCCGAGCCAAAATAAACACAAAAAAGATTTGTTACTTTTGGTAACTTAGAGGGTCCGTACACGAGCAGACGAGCAACAGAGTTGTGTAGACAGGCAGATAGGCACGTCTGCGTATCTGTCTGAGGTAGCCAACGTGTCTTGGTCAGGTATAGAAAGTAAGGTTGACCGCCGACGTCTCACGAGTTGCCCTTTCTCCGTAACAACATGTATGACTGTGTGTTGGTAAAGGCGTAAAAACATGTATGACTTTGTGTTGGTAAAGGTGTAAAAACATGTATGACTGTGTGTTGATAAAGGTGTAACAACATGTATGACTGTGTGTTGGTAAAGGTGTAACAACATGTATGACTGTGTGTTGATACGGGTGTAATAACATGTATGATTGTGTGTTGATACAGGTGTAATAACATGTACGACTGTCCTGGCAAGGAAGACGAGGAACGCTGTGACGTGTACACGTGTTCAGGGTTGTACAGGTGTCGCGGATCTACCGTGTGCCTGGCGCCCGACCAGCTGTGTGACGGCAGACCCATGTGTCCCCAGCATGATGACGAATGGTTGTGTGACCCGTTCTGTCCCTCCCAGTGCCGCTGCCTGGGCTGGCAAGTCGTCTGTGGCCAGCCTTTCCAGGCCTTCAACATGACAGAGCTACGTGTGGTGGACGCCAGTGGCAGTGGCATGACCATCGGTCATTTTAGTAACAACCTTCTGCTCCTTCATCTTCTTCTTCAAAGCTGTGGTGTGAAAACATTGGACCCCGTATCCATGCCCAACTTACTGCATCTCGATCTGAGTGACAATCTTTTAACCAGGGTCAGCATGACTGGTGTTAGCGTGCTGAGAAACCTGAGAGTTTTGATACTGTCCAACAACCCCGCCACGTCTCTCTTCACCGTGCACTCACCCGCAATGACCACCACCATCATGCCGACCTTGCTGACTCTTGACCTGTCCCACATTTCCGTTAGACAAATAGACTTGAATCTGTTCGCAGCGTTTCCCAACTTACGCACACTCAATTTGTCTGGTTGTGGTACGGAGGTGATGTCGAGGACGGGTCAGGTGGACCTCAAGGCGCTGCAGACGCTGGACGTGCGAGGTTGTCCACTGCACGCCTTTCCCAGCGACTGGATGCAACAATCCCCTAGTTTGAAAAGTGTGTTCGCCGATAATTACAGACTGTGCTGCGCCGCGCTTCTACCAGACCACTTTCCTCTTGGTTCCTGCCAGGCGCCCTTTGACGAGGTGTCATCGTGCGACAACTTGCTGCGTTCCAACCTCTATCTGGCGGCACTTGTATCCTTTTGCCTGCTGGCCATGCTGGGCAACTTCGGCAGTCTTCTGTATCGCGCGTTACGTACTGAAGCCGGCAGCAACCGGTCCGGTTTCTCCGTGCTTGTGGGAAACCTCTGTTTGTCTGACTTCCTCATGGGTCTCTACCTGTTGCTCATCGGCCTGGCGGATCGCCGCTTCCGCAACGATTACATCTGGCGTGACATCATGTGGCGGCACAGCGCGACCTGCTCTATTGCGGGTGTTCTGTCGCTGACGTCGTGCGAGGTATCGGCCTTTCTGGTATTCATCATCACCCTGGATCGCTTCCTGGTGATGCGCTTTCCATTCAGTAACCTCCGCTTAGGCTGTCGCGCAGCCTGGCTTGCTTGCACTGCCTGCTGGGTTATCGGCGTCGTGCTGGCTAGCGTGCCGCTCTTGCCTGTCGCCGATCACTGGGCCTTCTACCGCCAAACCAGCATTTGCATCCCGCTGCCCATCACCAATACCGTCGTAGGTGGTGGCAGAGACTATGCTTTCGCTGTCATGGTGATGCTCAACTTCATCCTCTTCCTGCTCATTGCCCTGGGTCAGGCTTTCGTCTTCTTCGCCGTCCGTACAAATCGATACCAACCCGATTTGAGGGATGATGGCAACAGGGTGAGGCGGGCGCAGGACAAAAGAGTGGCTTTACGACTGCTGAGCGTGGCGATGACAGATTTCATGTATTGGTTTCCGGTGGGTGTGATGGGCTTAATGTCGTCACAACAAGTGGCCATTCCTGGTGAGGTCAACGTGGCCGTGGCCATCTTCGTGCTGCCGCTCAACTCCGCCCTCAACCCGTTCCTCTACACGCTCAACGTGCTGAGCGAAAGGCAGCAGCAACGCAAGGAAGCCAAGCTCCTGTCGTTCCTCAGGCAGTCGTATGTCACATCGCAATAGACTCTTAAGTAAATAGACGTATGTCACTTTGCAGCACACACTTAAAATAAACAACTGATGCCGCAGTGACATCTATGTCACGTGGCAGAAGACCTGTTAGGAATACAGATGCATGTGTCGTAACAGTAGACTCTTAAACTCATTCCGAACTGCGGTACTCACTACATGTTGTTTTCGTCTCCAAAAACCTATCCTATATATAATAAAGAAAGATAACTCACTATATTCCCTTGCTGGCCGATAACACGAATGTTTTGTAACTGTACGGGAAGCCGTGTGTCCTTCTGTCCGGTTGGTCGGTCCGGTGCACGCCATTTCTCAAGAACCGCTGGGCAGTTATTACTCAAATGAGCCATCATATTGGCTCTACCTCAAAGGTCAAGCTCGCTGTGGCCAACTCTTTGCTAAACATATTTTGCTCTATATCCACAAAACGGCCGAAGCGATTTTGATGATTTTTGGTATACAGGTACTTAATTCATGGCCAAACATTTTGTGTCAGTCCAGCGGTTGGTCAGTCAGTCGTTCGGGGCAGTCAAATCGTCGGCGGGAATTTCATTTTTATGTTCAAAATACCTTTTTTGGCAATTATTTTGTATTTATTCAATCCTTATTATATATTATAGCGCTTTTCCAGCTCAAGAGCTGCTCAAGGCGTTGGCCGATGCAGGATCTAACTCAAGCCGCCGAAATGCCTTAGACGATCGTGGGCGACATGGTACGCGAGGACAGAAGGGAACTACCGCTTGCTGGATGTATTTGTGTTCTAGAACATGGGCGTCATGATCTTTAAAGTCCGTGCGATGGAATGCGTGCGTGCACAGACTTGATCTTGGTATATAGGCTTATATTCTGATTCAAAGGAGTAGGGTCGCTTACCTTTGCCTTATTTTTTTGTTTGTGTGTGTGTATGTGTGTGTGTGTTTATTTGTTTGTTTGTTTGTCTTTGTTTGTGCAGCCCTGGCCGTCAACCAGCTTGTAAGCTGTGCCTGTATGGTTAATGGCTCAACTTCAATGGGTGACCACTAATCAACGTTGCTTAACATCAAACATTTGTAGTATGTGACCAAACCACTACACTATTGCCCCAACTCATTATCTCCACTTGACTTCAGACATTTGGATTATGTATACTATGCACATTTTCTGCCTTGATGATGGTGATGATGATGATGATGATGATGATGATGATGATGATGATGATGATGATGATGATGATGATGATTATGATGATAAAGGAGACTTCAAAGGCGCTTAGCCCACGATGATCAAAACGCAGTAGACACACAAATGACCAAAAACAGATATCAAGATGGCCAGCCATTCAAATGTATTTCCAGACACTCAAACACATAGCCGAAAAATAAACATTTTAAAAGCGTTAATTTTCTAGGAGGTATTTTGACGGCTTTATCCTAACGAAGCAAAAGGCATACAAAAATGTATAGACATCGGCTGAGCCAGTTTTAGATATATCGCAAAACGTGTTTAGAAAAGGTTCAAACACAATGACCTTGGCCTTTGAGAAAACATATGTACGAATGATCTAACAAGTTAACGTATCCGCAAAGTAGAGATGATGAATTTCGCTTCGGTTATTCTTGACACAAGGCAAAAAGTGTGTTTACTACAAAAAAGAATTCAATTCGTAGCGAGTCAACCGGACTGTTTCGGGAGGATGGCCCATGATTTGAAGTACATATACACCAAAACTCAACAAAATAGCTTCAGCCGTTTTTGAGATATCGAGCAAGAGGTGTTTAATGAACATAGACTCAGGGACGGCTATTTGGCTACATCGTGGATTTTGCTGAAAATGACGTAAACGAATCTCATCAAACAAAAAATGTTAAAAAGTCTATAAAAACGGATTTGTCAACAGAAATAAAATGTTAAATCGGCCTTTGTGAACGAATTGGTCAGGCTGAGGCAGATATAAAACTATACTGGAGTATCACAAATTACGGAGGGTTACGCCTGGAACAGGAACAGTGCCATCAGACATCAGACATGCCCCGGGTAACATTGTGTGAACTGATGGAAAGTAAATGCCGGTGGGGTAAGGCTATAGTTTGCAATAGTTTTACTTGCTGTTAGGAAGACAATCGTGTGACATTTTGATTGCAAGTACTGAAGCTCAACGCCCATGACTGTGGATTAGCTACCCGTGTCAGAGAGAGGTCAACGATGAACCCCCGCCACAACGTCGTTTTAATATGCTCGGAAAGCCAGCGGGGTGTCATGCTTCTCCTTCTCTTTGTGGCGTTTCAGCTCACTTACGTGCATTGCGTGCCGTTGTAGTTATGGCAAAAATGATGTGATTGTTTATTTTTAGTATAAATATAATGCTTCTTGTTTGTGGTGTGTATGCGCACCACGTTGTAGGCTAATTTATTCAAAGAGATAATAAAGTTATCTTATCTCATCTTAGGATTATATTTAGTTTCATGGGGTATCTGGTACACTCAAATATAAGTGAGAGCCAAGTACAACAAAGACTCATTAGAAAGGGTTACCTTCGTTTATAATAAAGCTGGAAACACATCTGCTGCTGGCGGCAGGGCCTGTTCGATAAACGATCAATTCATCACACACTTTGCTGATTTTCCTCCATGATGAAGTAGGCTTACTAGGCATAAACTGGCATACTGGCTAGTTAAAAGATCCCAATTCACTTGGGCTTACTAGGCATAAACTGGCATACTGGCTAGTTAAAAGACCCCAATTCACTTAGGCTTGCTAGGCATAAACTGGCATACTGGCTAGTTAAAAGATCCCAATTCACTTGGGCTTACTAGGCATAAACTGGCATACTGGCTAGTTAAAAGATCCCCAATTCCCTTAGGCTTAGTTTACTTTTTGCGAAAACGGGTTTACCCAAAAATAACCCCCACGGCCGGCTCGCGTGCCAGTGGTGGACCCCCGCCTCCCTCTGGCTGGGTAACTAAGCTTGCCTAACCCCTTTTCTTCCCTTTTGTCTTTCTTCTGCCTTTCTGCCTTTTGACCTGTATTCTATTTTAACCTAAAACTCTTTCCACTAACATTGCAGCTTTTCCCATTTCTTTCTTCTGTCTTAATGGTTCTTTCTATACCTTCTTTATTCCCAAAACTCTCCCCCATACAGGCAAGCCTGCGTTGGTTCCACATGGCGAGAGATTGTGGCCTGTTAACAAATTTTACAATCGCAAATGCGGAGGGTCTGGCATGAGGGGCAGCCCCAGGCCTATGGACGTCACTGACCATCCATTATTCCTTCCCTGGCACGCCAGTTTATTTCTGCCATCGTTGAGCCTACGCTTCAATGACAACAGAAGAAAAATACAAACTAAAAAAATCACAGAAAAGAACTTATGACGGACTGAACCAAACTAATGGATATGGTTCTGACAGCGACATGGAAACTAGACATACAGCCAATTAATCTGTCCTCTTCAAAACATGGCCACGCTTCTTGATTGTTAGGATGACCAACAAAAACCAAACAAATTCCCCATTTGTAAGGAAAAAAGTGGTCTGAGGGAGTGTCTAGACAGATCAAATATATCAAAAGACTGAGAGATAGCAGTTTCCTAGTGGACTGTTCCACGGAAAGGACATCACAACAACTACGAGATAGAGATAGCTCCAAGCCGGGTATTCGATGTAAATGTGAGTTGTCACCGCACATTCAACTCATCCAAAGGAGTTGTACAGTCATCTCAGTTTGATGGACTGACAGAGGAAGAAACGAAATTGGCTTGGGAATGCAGATCATCGTTTTGTTCAACGGCTTGTGTGAAGGTCTGTCGGATTTCGTTGTTGGTGATGTGCTGGGTATAGGAAATGTCCAGAACTCCTCTGTAGCACCTCACCTCCATGCTTTATTCTTAAGAGATCTGCTGTGAGGGTCCATGTTTCACAAGCATATAGGAAGATGGAGATGACAAGGGAGCGCAGCAGCCTTACCTTGGAATGTAGACTGATGGTCCTGTCTTTCCAAATGGGCTTCAACCTTGTCAGGGCAGCAGTTGTTTGTGCGAATCTGAAGATGATTTCCTATCGGGACCCATTGTCTGTTACAATAACTCCTAAAAATTTGAAGCTATACTCTGTGCTGAGGGATTGGCCTTTGTCTTTGATATCCATGTTGATGCCATTGGTGTTTTAGTCATAATTTTGGTCTTCTCTGCACTTATTCCCATTCTATAGGCTCTGGAGGTGGTGTCAAGCTTCTGTACCAGCTGTTAAAGTTCTTGTTCCTCTCCAGCCAATCCATTAATGTCATCCGCAAAAGGGAAGATGGAGGTTTCTCTACTTCATAAGCTGACTGTGCCTTCGTGATCTGCAAGGGCATCTGACATGATGCGCTCTAGGAAGATGTAAAAGAGTTTTGGAGAGAGTAGGCATCCTTGACGCACACCGATTGTTGTTCTGAACCAGTTCCCGATGGGCTGTTGTGGAGGACTGTACTGGTAGCCTTGTCATACAGGCTTTTGGTGACTTCAATAATTTCAGGGCTGATGTTGTATACTCTCCTGGTTGCCCATAGAGCTGCATGCTAGACTCTGTAAAACGCTTTCTTGAAGTCTACAAACAAATAATATAGATATTGTTGGTGCTGTAGGTTTTTCTCGCAGATTATTCTGAGGTTGAAAATCTGCTCAGTACTTCGCCCTGCCCTGAATACTGCGTGTTCTTCAGCTATGATTTGTTCAGCTTGTGGTTTCAACCTGTTGAGTATTATTGTCAAAACATTAGAGGCCTTAAAGCCAAATACGAACAGTTGCTCCTGCTTACTAAAAACCGACCAAGTGGAATTTGTCTACAAGAAACTCTTCTGAGTCCTGATAAAATACTTCAACTGTCTGTATACTCTTGCTTTCAATCCAATGTTTCTCGTGGAAACGCTTTATGTGTTCAGTCAGACATTTTATTTAGCCCAGTTACTTTGACCTCACCCCTAGAGGAGATTGCTGCTCGAGTATCTTTCAAAAAACTGTAACAGTCTGCTCCTTATATTTATCCCCTTCAAAAACCATATCGTCGGTGTCCATTCAAAACCTCGTATGTCCCAAAATACAGTTTTGAGAAAAATGAAAAAAACTGTTTTAAAAAATCAGGTGTCACCAAAACAAATGGTTTTAGTATAATTTGCATTCAGTATTGAACAGGAAATTTGGCAGTAATAGTGGCAAGATTAAGAGCGCATGCTTGTTTGAGTAATAGACAAAAATGTTCACATACGAGGTTTTTACTATTTTGTATGAGCTGCAAGTTGCAAATTACGAGGTTTTGACTGTTTTGCTTGAGCTTGAAGTTGCAAGTTATAAGGATTAGTCACAATAGCAAACAACAAAGGAAACATTAATACAAAATAAAAGACCGAAAAATGCAGTTCAAAACATTGTCAATGTTGTTTTATTCAATAATGCAGACACAACCCTTGTCTTTACAAAATTGAAATAGGCTAATAGGCCATTGATAGATTAACACTGTAACACCCAGCAATCAATGAACGCGTTGTTGCATTCATCACTGACATAATAATGTCCTTCTGACCAGTACAAGCCCTGTACTTAAAGTAGCACGAAGTCCTTTCTCGGAAATTTCCTGTGAAATGAATTATAAGATGTAAGCTAAGTAATACATGACACTTATGTGAAGTTTTTATTACCATAACATAACAGTCTAAGTAAACTTTTATTACCATATTATAATAGTCTAAATTAACTTTCATTAACGTAATAGTCTTAATTAACTGTTATTACCGTAACAGTTTAAATGGACTTTTATTACCATAATAACTGAACGTTTACTACCATAAGTCTAAATGAACATTTATTACCATAACATAAGCCTAAATGAATTACCATCGGCACATGGAATGTTCGGACCATATATGAATCAGGAAAGACGGCACAGGTAGCAGCTGAGATGAGGAATAATGACCTGACCGTGTTAGGCATCAGCGAGACTCGATGGACCCAAGCTGGACAAAGGCGACTGATGACAGAAGAACTATTGCTGTATTTTGGGCACGAAGAAAACGATGCACCCCACACGCAGGGAGTAGGCTTTATGTTGTCCAATCAGGCATAGAGGGCACTTATAGAATGGGAGGCCCATGGCCCCAGGATCATCACAGCATCCTTCCGTACCAAGATGAGGAAAATCAAGATGAACCTTGTCCAGTGCTATGCTCCACCGAACGACAGGGAAGAGGATGTTAAAGACCATTTCTACAGCAGACTACAGAAGATCCTTGAGACCTACCCAGACAAGGTAGGACATCACCATCCTCATGGGAGATGTCAATGCCAAGATTGGGTCTGACAACACCGGATACGAACCAGTTATGGGCACCCACGCCTTAGGAGTAATGAATGAGAATGGAGAGAGATTTGCGGATCTGTGTGCATTCAACAACCTAGTCATCGGAGGCAGCATCTTTCCTCACAAGCGGATCCACAAGAGTACATGGGTATCTCCAGACAATGCGACTGAGAACCAGATCGACCACATCTGCATTAGCAAGAAATTCCGAAGATCCCTGCAAGACGTTAGAGTGAGTAGAGGAGCAGACGTGGCGTCCGACTATCACTTGGTGGTGGCGAAACTGAAGCTGAAGTTGAAGAGGACATTCGTCAGGCAGAAGAATGAAGTACAACATCAGCCTTATGAAAGACCCAAAGACAAAAGAACAGTTTAGTCTGGACGAAGGAACAGGTTCGAAGTGCTTCAGGAATCATTTGAAGAAGAAGAAGACAGTGTACTCAACATGTGGCAGAAAGTGAAAGAGACACTAAGATCGTCATGCCAAGAAGTTGTGGGGCCAAAGAAACATCAACAGAAAGAGTGGATCACAGCAGAGACCTTGGTCAAGATAGAAGAAAGAAAGAAGAGGAAGGCAACAGTCAACAACAGCAGAACCAGAGCAGCTAAGGCCAAGGCCCAAGAAGACTACACAGGAGCCCATAGAGAAGTGAAAAGAAACATAAAAAAAGATAAGAAGGCCTACGTGGATGGACTGGAGGCTGAAGCGGAACAGGCAGCGTACAGCGGCAATATGAAACAGTTGTACGACACCACTAAGCGACTCTCAGGAAAGTTCAGCAAACCAGAAAGACCTGTTAGGGACAAGCAGAAAAACCCCATAAACAGTATAGACCAGCAGTTGAACAGATGGGCTGAACACTTTGATGAACTTTTGAATAGACCAGCACCAACGAATTCCCCAGTCATTGAACCAGCCAATGTGGATCTTCCAATCAACTGTGAGAAACCGACCATGGAAGAGATCAAGAAGGCCATCACCCTGATGAAGAACGGAAAGGCCGCTGGACCAGACGACATCCCAGCAGAGGCTCTAAAAGCGGACTTGGAAGCATCAGTGGAGATGCTGTACCCACTCTTTGAGAGGATCTGGGAGGAAGAAGATGTTCCGGCAGACTGGAAGGAAGGTTACCTGATCGAGCTTCCCAAGAAAGGTGACCTCAGCAACTGTAACAACTACAGGGACAGGGGCATCACACTTCTATATGTGCCTGGGAAGGTCTTCAACCGGGTCCTTTTGGAAAGGATGAAGATACTGTCGACCCACAGTTACGAGACGAGCAGGCAGGCTTCCGACAGAATAGATCCTGCACGGACCAGATAGCAACGCTCCGCATTATCGTGGAGCAGTCCCTGGAATGGAACTCGCCATTGTATATCAACTTCGTCGATTATGAGAAGGCGTTTGACAGCGTGGATCGAGATACCCTCTGGAAGCTCCTTCGACACTACAGCATCCCGACCAAGATGGTCAATCTGATCAGGAACTCCTATGACGGCATGCCCTGCAGAGTTATCCATGGCGGACAGCTCACAGACAACTTCCAGGTGAAAACTGGAGTCCGACAAGGGTGCTTGTTGTCACCTTTCCTCTTCCTTATCGCCACATATTGGGTTATGAAGATGTCCACCAGGGAAAGTAGGAACGGAATCCAATGGACTGTGGAACCTGACGACCTTGCTCTTCTTTCCCATAGCCAACAGCAGATGCTAGAGAAGACAAATGCAGTGGCGGCCACATCGTCGGAGGTCGGCCTCAACATCCACAAGGACAAGAGCAAGATCCTGAAGATCAACTCCATCAGTACCGAACCAGTCATCGTGAATGGAAATCCCTTGGAAGAAGTGCAGTCCTTCACCTACCTGGGTAGCATCATTGATCAGCAGGGCGGCACAGATGCGGAAGGCTAGGGTCGACAAAGCAAGAGCTGTCTTCATTCAGCTCAAGAACATCTGGCTCTCCAGAGAGCTGTCTTTGGCCACCAAGATACGGGTATTCAACTCCATTGTGAAGTCAGTCTTACTGTATGGAGCAGAGACATGAAGGACAACCAAGACCACCATCAAAAAAGTCAATTCCTTCATCAACAGTTGCCTCAGAAGGATTCCCCAGATCCGCTGGCCCGACACCATCAGCAACGCCAACCTTTGGAAAGGACCCGCCAACTCCCTGCTGAAGATGAAATCAGGAAAAGGAGATGGGGCTGGATAAGGCATACCCTACGCAAACCAGCGACGAACGTCACCCGGCAAGCACTGAAGTGGAACCCCCAGGGAAAGCAAAAGAGAGGACGTCCAAGGAACACCTGGCGACGCGACCTCGAGGCCGACACGACCAAGATGGGCTACACCTGAAGTCAGTTAGAAAGAATGGCATAGGACAGAGGACTCTGGAGAGCTGTTGTTGGCGGCCCATACCCTGGCAGGAGTGAAGGGCAATATGCCACAGTATGCCTTTGACTGCACTCATTCAGTGTCAGATTTATTCACAGAGTGTGATAAAACGTGCCTGTTCGTTTATTCCTGAAGAGTAATATGGAGAAGATCTGGACGATATCAATCTAGAAGAAATCATGATTGAATAAAATGACAACATGTATCATCAGTAGTCACCAAAATGTAGAAAAACTGACCAGAAGCAGCTGACATTTCCACGATGACAATAACAAAAACCGCGTAAGTGACGTCAACTCAACTTCTTAGCGCGTCATTTATTTGAATGAAACCTCGTAAGTTGAGTTACAAGGTTTTAGAAATTTATTCCAAATGATAAAAACCTCGTAAGTGAGATACGAGATTTTGATACAAATCGTTTGACATGTTGGGACATACGAGGTTTTGATATTTTGTATTACTGATGCTTTCTAACTGAGCTATGAATTCCGAGCTTCTGATAAAAAATGCGCAAAAATTCAAGGGACATAACCATGAAAAGATTGCAAAAACTACTTTTTCGGAGTTACGAGGTTTTGAATGGACACCGACGATATGCAAAGCTGACTTTCTAAACTTGATAAACCAATTCCCAACTCCATTTGTGATTGTTGGGGATCTGAACTTCTCCATCTGGGGAATCAGAATCAGAATCCCAAAGGCAAAATTTTGGAGAATGTTGTCGATGACCTCAACCTCTGTATTTTAAATTCATTCTCCTACCACTTAGGAACATTTTCCAATTTAGACCTGGCCATCTGTGACGCTTCTCATTTTTAGACCTAGATTGGAAACCTCATTCGGATCTCTGCGGGAGTGACCATTTTCCTATTTTTCAAAAAAGTTTAGAAGACAATCTGAGGAGCCAGGTTGGGACAAATTTGGACATTCCGCAGCTTGTTAAATTACATGTACCAATGGCATTCTAAATTCCGAAGATCCAGCTTTAACGTTTTCTATTATCTTAATACAATGTGCTTCCGAAAATATACCCAAAACATCTATTAAAAGCACTGTTTCGAAGACCCCTTGGTTTGATGAAGAATGCAAGACTCTTCATCAAAGAAAACAAGCCCAACGAAGTTTCTATCAAAATCCTACTGCTGAAAATAAACTTAATCACCAGAATCTGCGAGTCAAAACTAGGTATCACTATCTCTTTAAACAAAATCGACGTCAAACCTGTTCCAAACTTCATACCAAAACCCCTTCCAAAACAAAAATAATAAAAATAATTAAAGGAAAACCTCCAAGGCTGTGATCCATTTTCTGAAAAAAACATGGACAGATTATTACTGACAAAAAGCAGATTGCTGATTTGTTGGCCTCTACCATCCATCACAATTCGTCGTCTGCTTATTATTCCCAAAAATTCCAAAACATCAAAGATAAAAAAGAACAAGAACCCTGCTTTTCGAAATCCGATAATTGTGAACCATATAACCTTACCTTTTCTATGGAAGAATTGACAGATTCCATCCTGAAATCCAATAATTCTGCTTCCGGTCCTGATGATATTCATTACAAGTTTCGCATCTTCCTAAAGATTCGCTCAAAATTCTCTTGGCCGTGTTTAGTCATATCTGATCTTCTGGTTACTTTCCCCCATGTTGGCGGGAAGCAGTTATTATTCCAATCCCTAAACCTGGTAAGGATCACTCTGATCCAAACAACTACAGACCCATTGCCTTACAAGCTGTTTTTTGCAAAGCTATGGAAAGAATTATCTATGAGCGTTTAATGTGGCAGTTAGAATTCATCAACGCTCTTGATATCTCTCAATGTGGTTTCCGCAAAAACATGAGCACTTCAGATCATCTCGTTCGTTTCGACTCGTTCGTCAGAGATGCGTTGGTTGACGTGAACATGTTGCTTCTGTGTTGTTTGATATAGAGAAGGCGTATTGGATGACTTAGAAGTTCGGGATTCTAAAAGATCTAGAACTCCTGGGCTTCTTTTGGAACTTACCCATTTCTATAGAAAATTTGTTTTTGATTGATTGATTGATTGTTGCTTTAGGTCCAGCGGACTCTTCCGAGCCAAATCAGGACCGGACAACCCCCGATCCGCATAAAAGATCTGCTGAAACAACCCTAGTGGGAAAACTGAATGCCCTCCACCGGCCAGTCACTTTACAATAAAGACATCCCACGCAGGGGACGGCTGAGGCTTTACCCCAACTAATCGAACCCCCGGTTACAAAAACAAAATAGAATACAAACATCATTATAAATTATCAACAAAACACATACATATAAAATGCCTATATTGCTAAATAATAACATCATAGGAAGCCCTAGTGACCACCCGGCAGAAAGCGTCCAATACTCCCAAGCTGATCCAACAGACCTCATACACAAACAAGGAGTCTTGTCCAGGAAGAGTTTTCAAGAAAAAAGGTAGGTCATTGATCTAGCGAAGAAGAAGATAGTATAGCAGAGTGATAGGACAGAGCAGGAATGGGAAAGAGCAAATGAGGAAGACAGCGACAGTGGGAATTTAAAGCATTAAATTTCCAGAAAGTGGGGATACTATTTATACTGAAACCCCCGGCACTCCAACGGGGGTACTGTTGCCGCAGTGAATCGGTCATGCCTATAAAGGAAAGACAGGTTTTCAACTGGGGCTTTCACTTTTCCCTTTATAGGTTAGAACAATCTACAGTGGCAAGATTGCTCGTGACCCCAAGGGGTAGAAAATTTGTTAACCGATATAAAGTTTCAGATCCGACTTGGCTCCACTTTATCAGATCCTATTGAGCAGGGTAGCATTCTTTCTCCTCTTTTGTTTAATATTAAGATCAACAACCAATCTTCGCTTTCTGAAACCGAATGCATTCATTTTCATCGCAAACAGAACCAGGTTTTGAACCCTTCTCTCCATGTTTATGGCCAACCCATCAAAGTTTCTAAACAAGTAAAATTTTTGGGTATTATTTTTGACAGCAAATTTACTTTTCTGCCGCATATTAAATACCTGAGGGAAAGCTGCCAGAAAGGTCTTAATAGTTTTGAAAGTTATCAGTCACACAGACTGAGGAGCAGACAAGCAAACTCTGCTTCTCTTCTATTGTTCTCTAGTACGCTCTAATGTGGATTATGGTTGCATCGTATATGGTTCTCAGTATTTGAAAGCCTTGGATCCAATCCATCATCAAGGTCTTTCTTTGGTTCTGCCTGGGGGCGTTTTGCACTTCCCAGAAAGAAAGTATCTACACTGAGGCTGGCGAACCTCCCTTGGAGATCCGTCCGTAGGCTTCAGCTCGCCATGAACTATTTTCTCAAACTTAAAGCAAACCCTGAAAATTCCGCTTATGATTGTTTTCTAAACTCGTTATTTACACTTAAATACTCCAACAAACCGACAGAAGTTCTTCCTTTTGGTATTAGAATACGTCTTCACTTTGACACTGCAGGCATAGATGTTGACTCTGTTAATGATGACCAATTGGTTTTTGTGCTCCCACATTGGAACCCCATCAACCCATTATCAAATTTAGCCTCACATCCTTCAAAAAGACCGAAACTTCCGAAGCTGTTTATAAACAACTTTATCTAGCACAATGTTCATTGTATAAAGAATATTTTAAAAAAAAACACATTTTACTGACGGGTCGAAGAAAGGAGACTCAGTTGCTGCTGCGTCGGTCTCTGGGAGACCAGCCTTTGCAACAGCATATACCTGATTTTTGTTCTGTTTATACAGCTGAGCACAAGGCAATTCATTTAGATCTGAAACAGGTTTATCAATCCAAAAGATCCTCATTTTTAATCATGTCTGATTCACTGTCAGCACTTCAGGCTCTTTCCACGAGAAAGATATCACACTCTTTTCTGGCAGAGATCCATGACCTCCACACACAATTTGTTTCTCAGGGTAAAAAGATAGTGTTTATGTGGGTACCTAGTCACATGGGCATTTGTGGCAATATTGCAGTGGAAAAAGCAGAACCACCGACCGTGGTGCTTTGCATGTGACAAATCATTTTCCGTCCGCCATTTTATGTCTGAATGTGCTGATCTGGTTGAAGAAAGATAAAGATATTTTGGTTCGATACCTTTTAATGAGATTTTTAAAGTTTGCAATAGTAAACCCCTGTTTCAATTTTTACATGATGTTGGTTTGTTTTATTGCTTTTAGGTCATATCGTCTTGATTATATCCTTGGTTAAATTTTATTAGTAAGACTGGTTTTATTTACATCTTTTATCATATTTAAATAGTAGCAGTTTAGCCTTTATTTTATTTAGTTTTGTGTGGTCTTGATTTGGCTCTGGCAGTCCGCTGGACTCCATAAACATTGAACATTTATCTATCTATCTACTCAAAAATGTCCATTGTTATTACATTAAACAATGATAAAGTTCTATTCGTCTTGGGCAAGAAAGACCTGGCAGGGCCCAATCCTCTCCAGGCTGTTGGCCACAGCCGATATCCACGAATATGACCCCGAGCACGTGGTCGTTGAACCTGCAGTAACATGAGGTTCCTCCGTCCTGGCCGGTGACTCCTGTGTAGAAGACTTTCGCCCAGTGATGCCGTGCTGACATCAGCCTTGTTAGTCGCTAAAGAAAGGGAAGTCAGCGGGTGTGGACAACATAGCCGAGGAACTGCTTCAAGCAGGAGGAGAAGCGATTGTTGATGCCCTCACCATAATCTGTAACAAGATCTGGCAGAGTGGGGAGTGGCCTCCACCATGGACCCAGTCGCTTGTCATCACTCTTCCCAAAAAAGGTAACCTTCAGGAGAGTGAAAATTACCGCATCATCAGCCTCATCAGCCATCCCAGCTAAGTCCTCCTGAAAATAATACTCTACAGGTTGAAACACCAAGCTGAACAAATCATAGCTGAAGAACAAGCAGGATTCGGGGCATGGCGAAGAAGAGAACACAGAACAGATTTTCAACCTCAGAATAGTCTGCGAGAAAAACCTACAGCACCAACAACATCTATATCATATGTTTGTAGACTTCACGAAAGCGTTTGACCGAGTGTGGCATGCAGCTCTGTGGGCAACCATGGGAGTGGTACAGCATCAGCTCTAAAATTATTGAAGTCCTCAGAAGCTTGTATAACAAGTACCAGGGCAGTCCTCCATAACAGCGCCATCGGAAACTTGTTCAGAACAACAATCGGTGTGCGTCAAGGATGCCTACTCTCTCCAACACTCTTCAACCTCTTCCTAGAGCGCATTATGTCAGATGCCCTTGGAGATCACGAAGGCACAGTCAGCATAAAGGGTAGAGCAACCTCCTAGCTACCTTTTTGCAGATGTCCTTTGTTTGACGATGCCCGTATTCAAACGATTGGTCTTCTTGATCCTATCCTAAGGGAAGTTAATACCTTACTCTTTGGAAATGCAGAATTGTCATTGCAAAAAAAAAGGCCAAGACGTTTTAAACTGTTCACACACTTTTACTTTCATGTAACCGATTCTGACCTGTTCACACACTTTTACTTTCATGTAACCGATTCTGACCGCTTATTATATTATATTATATTATATTATATTATATTATATTATATTATATTATATTATATTATATTATATTATATTATATTATATTATATTTTGCTTTCTAACTTTGATCTTCAACACACTCATTAGTTTCTTCCCACAAGTATAACTCTCTCGCACCCACACCCGCCCCTCCCCGTTTAACTCTCTCGCACCCGCCCCTCCCCCTCCACGCCCCAACCCATTTCCCCCACCACCACCATGCACCCCCCCCTCTCCTCAATGTTTTTTTTCTCTTCCCCTTCACTTGGTAATCCTTTTTATGTCTAACATTTTCTTTTCTTTTTATAAAAATTTTATTTTTTCTATTTGTATTTTTATCAATGTTCTGTTGTTGTTTCCTATCGTCCGCCAGTGATATTTTGACACATTATTATTGTTTGGGTAGCACTTATTTAGGCCTTGTGCTTTTGTGCGCCCTGATGTTTTGCCTTGTATTAATATCTGGTTTGTTTGTTGAATAAAATTTATGTTTAAACAAGCACGAATTGGAGAAAACCAACAAAAACAACACCTCACAACGACAACGAAGATTGCGTGCCGTACAATTTTACATGTATGTCCCGACTCCTACGGCTGTAGCCAGCAGTTTCAAAAGAATAAAGCTTCGTGGAAGTGTTCTGTCCCGGTACAATTATCTTAAAGATGCAAAGTGAAAGCATGAACGACTGGCTGTTCTTTGAACTATCTGCAAACTAAAGTGTATTTTAAAAATAGAATGGATAAATAACAAACCGAAACAAAAAGCCAACAGCAAGTATATCTACTAGATTCCTTCTCCCTTATACCAGGTCACCCTGCATTGTGTTCAATTGTCTGAGCATCAGGGAATGCGCCCAAAGTATGCGTCTCGGGTTACATCCTGTATTACCAGGGCCTTGAGCAGCTCTTGAGCTCTAGAAGAGCTATATAACAACCATTAAATATTCTTCAAAACAAGCAGAAACGCAAAATGCAAGGTGTAAGGGAGGCAACAAACGTTTGACAAACCATTTCCTGTTCGATTAAAAAAACAGTTGTTACCTCTCTTGTATGTTTAATATGTCCTTCTATGACGTTCAACATGGACCCTATAGAGTACGAACACACTCCTCTCTCTCTCTCTCTCTCTCTCTCTCTCTCTCTCTCTCTCTCTCTCTCTCTCTCTCTCTCTCTCTCTCTCTCTCTCTCTCTCTCTCTCTCTCTCTCTCTCTCCCTCTCTCTCTCTCTCTCTCTCTCTCTCTCTCTCTCTCCCTCTCTAAACCTCTTTCTCTCTAATCACAAAGCATAGAGATGAGGTGCTACAGCAGACTTCTGCTGGGCATTTCCAATATTCAACACATCACCAACGACGAAATCCGACAGACCATCGCACAAGCCATTGGACAACATGATGACATGCTCACAGTGGTGAAGGAACAGAAACTCCGATGGTATGGCCACGTCAGCAGAGCATCAGACCTTGCAAAAACCATCCTGCAAAGCAGGGTGCAAGGATTCAGAAAAAGAGGGCGACAGAAAAAGAGGTGGGATGACAACATTAGAGAATGGACTGGCTTGATTCACGCTGAGCGGAGCCATGAGGGTTGCTGAGGACAGAGAAAGATGGAGTACGCTGGTTAAACGATCATCTGTGGTGCACCAACGACTCTCGGGCTACGGGATAGGATAGGATAAGAAGAGCTGGAGTGTTTGAAACGAGCTAAACGAAACCTCTGCAGAGAGGATTGTAAAGGCATGTCGCATACGTTTGTGTGGGTGTGGTTTCCGGGCTTCCTGATGTGGAAAACGCAGCATGCTCTTCTTTCGTTTGGAGACTCTAATTGCTTGTTAGCTGTCCTGGGTATGTGCTGTCTAGTCCATGTCTGTTACGAAGCACATTCTCCCTAATTCCTGCCCATCGAACCCTATTGAATCTGTGTGTTCTTCGTTGTTTGTCTGCTTTTCCCGCCCATTTGACCCCATTACATTTGTGTCTATGTATGTATGTCTTTTGTCCCGTCCGTCGGTCTGGACTCCAGTGACTGCAATATAATGGAAAAACAAATAAAAGGATTCAAGGAGGTAAAACACTCCAGATTAAAGGATTCTTTATAAGTATTTCGCTACATGTAGGCCCCAATGTCTTGTCTGGGGTCTCGCATCATCGCTCATCTAACACTTTTCAGTTTTCACTTTTCTGTCTGTTTGTCGGCTGCCTTGTGTATCCGGTATTGCTCTGTATTATCTAGTCAAGATTTGACATTTTGTCAAGTTAAAGCTACAATCGCGAACACAAACAAGAGGGGAAGCTATTCAAATGTATTTCCAGACACTCATACACATAGCTAAAAATCAGTTAATTTTCAAACGTGCTGGCGCTGTTGTGATTCGGCTTTATCTTAATGAAGCAAAATGAAAGCATGGGGAATGGAATGATGGGCTCACTATCTGAACTGAATAAGCTGGGGAAAAATCTAAATCGGTTCAGGGAATTTTGAGATAAGCGCAAAACGTTTTATATTGTAATTGACCTCAGCATTCTTAACCTTTGAAGGTCAAGCGTAGAAGGCTGTGTGCTGGTGAAAGTATCTGCATAGTAACATACTCAAAATTGGTCCGGTCATTGTTGAGATAAGGCAAATGAGGTGTATGGAACAAAAGCCGTTAATTTTGGACCTACCAACGAACTTTATAACCGACTACAGGGCTGCGAAACTTCGTCAACCATGGATACTACTGAATGTTTTGCATTGAAGTACCTGTATATTCAAACAAAAATAATCGGTTCAGCGTTTTTTGGCAAGTATTGTGGGCCACACATATTTAGCAACAATGCAACTCCAGCGAACTTGACCTTTGCAGTAGATCATAATTTTAATCGTGTTTCGTTTACAATATGTTTTAAGCTAATGGAGTTTTCTATAAAATAAAATACAAATAAAAACAATTAAAACAACGCCGCCCCGAAAGGAAGCTATCGTAACTCATTTCTTAATTATGCGTAATATTGTAATAATAGTAATTACATGTAAGAAAGTGACAGAAATTCAGTGAACGACGACGACGACGACGACGATGATGATGATGATGATGATGATGATGATGATGATGATAATTTTGATGATGATGATGATGATGATAATTTTGATGATGATGATGATGATGAATATAATGTTTCAGACGATTTTTTTAACCTAGGACCAATTATTGTATACTTGTTTTTGTTCCATCTTATGCTTTCATTTTGCCTTGTTGACTATGACTGTGGTGCATGACAGTACAATGGCTGTGCGTGCATGCGATGGTGTGTAAGGCACACGGAATTTAGCTTTAGAAGTTATGCGCTTTATCAATACTATCTATTAGTGTTATTATTTGTGATGATGTTAAAGACGACGACGATGATCACGACGCTTATGACGGCGATGTTGATGACGTTGACCGCGAAGACGACGACGACGATGATGATGATGATGATGATGATGATGATGATGATGATGATGATGATGATGATGATGATGATTCATTCCCTTTAAGGTAATATTATATTTCCACCGACGCTTACAAAGATTCCAGCAACATTAAGCTTAGTGCAGGTGTCGGTGACCAGCCCAGCGGTGCCCAGGGCGTTGACGGTTTAAGTGTCGCAGCGCATCAATCATGACATTGGAGTCTGCATTGTGAAAACTGAGCGCCGATCTGAAGTACTAGAGGACAAAGAAGCATCACATTGCGAATTTACGACTCGAAGATCTCTCTCTCTCTCTCTCTCTCTCTCTCTCTCTCTCTCTCTCTCTCTCTCTCTCTCTCTCTCTCTCTCTCTCTCTGACTGTCACTTTCTATGTCTGTCTCTCTTTCTCTGCTCTCTCTTTCGTCCTTCTTTGTCTTTCAAATTCATTCCTTTTATTTTGTTCTTATCTTCCTTTCGGTTCCGCGCCCCCTAAAGATTGGGCTCTTGGCAGTCCGCTGGACCCTATAAACACTGAATATCTTTCTATCTATCTCCCATTCCCAACTCCCTCCTCCCCATCCCCCCACACTTTTTGTTTTCTTTCTTTTTTTCTTTATTTCATGTCTTTATTTCTTTCTATAATTATTTCATTTACCTTCCGATCCACCAACTCACTTTTAAGGTAATCCACGCCAAATCTTGGCTGCCTTGTGGGCCGCCATGTTTGTGGTCCATGTCGTTGCTATGGACACGCACGCGCATACATCCCTTCCCCCACCCCTCCCTCACTCCCAATGAATTGAGGTCAAGGGTTGAAGGTCACTTATTCAAAATGATGAGGCTTTCTAAAAGTTACGATCCACTCTCTGACGCGTTCATAACGTTATATTACGGCCTAATCTCTCCCGCTCTGCTAGGTGAAGTTTCTCTGCGCAAATATTGAAACAGCCATTGAAATAGACCCATCGTGTGTGCCGAAACTGCTAGAATTAGTCAGCTCGGGGTGTTAACTTTCCTAGAAGATGTCAGAGGTCACGCAGTGTGTAGGAGAGGAGAGACTGGGAGTTTAGGTGATGAGATAAAGTAGGAAGGGAGCGAAACTGAAAGCAGTACAATATGGAATTCCCTTTGGAAAATATTTCTTTTCACCATTTTCAGCTAATATAATTTTTATTTAGAATCATATTTTCTAAATAATCATTTGTTTACAAACGATGTAAGACTTTTCTATAAGATATATTGTTTAGGTAAATAAATAATAATATAGGTTAAATATTGCATGGTTGCTAAATAAGGCATTAATTACCTATATAATGCATTATTTAGCAGATTGTGTCAAATAATGTATTGTTTAGAAATGTTTCTAAATAATTATTTGTTTACCTATATAATGCATTATTTAGCCAGAATGTTCTAAATATTGTATTTTTTAGAAGATGTTGCTAAACAAATTATTTACGTAAACAATTACTTAGTTTTCATTATTTAAGGGATTCGCAGATATAAGTCGTATTACTGTGAGGTTGTGTGTAATGATTAAGAAAATGGGAAAATCCTGATATTACGCTGTTTTGCGATTTAAAATGAGGCAACTGCTTTATTTCACTCTATTTTTTTATATGTTCGCAATAGTATTAAGATACGGAACTGCAACGGTAACGGCTCCGGGAAAGAGGGATTCATCATTATTTCTGCATTGGCGGGATTGTCTTCAGATTAAATAAACACGGAGAACTCGCAAGTTAACGGCGCTCTTAGGAGAAAAATAGCAGAAGCTTTGATTTAAGTTTTTCAACAATTCAATACTCCTGCTACTGCCACTTCACTGGTGTAAATAAATACAAAGAAAATTATATTTTTTTTTCTGACAGAGATACTGAGAACACCGAACACTCCCGCACAAAACTGACCAAGATGAGTCCTAAATAGTCCAAAAATGACATACAATTTATCTTTTATTTTATTTTATTTTTTTATCCCTCCGTCCGTCTTCTGTCCGCCATCTGTCTGTGCAAAACTTGCAAGTGGACTAATATCTCAGAATCTATTTCCCCTATCACAACCAAACTTGGTAAGTTGGTGTATATCCATGAGACCTCATAAATGATCAGTGGGTGAATGGCTCACTCAATGGTTCAAGGTTAACGGTCAACAAATGTTAGTCAAAAAATGACAATTTTTCATACAAATTTCATTTTAAAAAAATTTCTGTTAATAATATTGAACAAGATTTTTTGATGTATGATAGATATCAACGAGATACACGTACTTTGCAAATTTGGTCAACTTCACTCCAAGGACAAGGTCACTGGAGCTGTCCAAATTCGGTTAGTGTAGGTACTTTGAATTGACCTTGACCCTAAACTATGACATATATAACGTCCAAACTTGTTGTATTTAGAGATGATAGATTGATCTTTATATGTGTTCCGTTTTGACGTTGATCTTGTTGAAGGTCAAGGTCATTTTAGGCCTTTGCAAAAACATACAACAAATAGTTCATCGTCACGTAAAGGTCAAGATCATCCCAAGGTCAAGGTCATTAAAGGTCAAGATCATCATTTGGTATAATGCAAGTTTTGCTGTAGTTTATTTGATAATATATAAGTGTATTTGGTGCCGGAAGTCAAGAGCATTAAAAGATCAAAGTCGTTCTTTCTTTGCATTTTAATACCACCGTTTCATTGTGTTTTTTCTGGGCACTCATTTTGATGTTAAATATTCAGTCCGCTGGACCCTATAAACAATGACTAACTAACTAAATGTTAAATATTGCAATTTTCTAAAAGGAGTATGTGAGCCATATGGGCTTTGCCTTTAAAGTTTACATCTTGCCCTTGTGCTTGTAACAATAACTATTAAAATACAAAACAATAAGGCTATAACATTATTTTTATGTAACAATAACAATGAAAACAGGTCATCGTTAGATACCATAATTTGAAACATATAATTAAATCTAACAATATAGGCGAATGATTTAAAAATACGGGAAAACCAACAACAGCAGGCACCTGAAAATAAAACGACTATGTCAGACAGCTCGAACTCGTTTCCAGGATCACATCAGTTTGGTGATGCAATACATGAAGCAAAATGGCTTCCAGTTGTCGGCTGTAGAGACGGCGTTTGTTATGTTTGCAGAATGCCAAAGGTCTCAACCCAAGTTGCCTAGAATAAAAGCGCCAAAAAACGTTTGCAATTGCTTCTGGGCAACCTTTTGCCAAAAGCGGACGCTTTTAAAATGGCGCAGCACATGTTGACTGCACAACAACCATTCAAAGTCGGCTGAAAGTGAAAGTTACTTTCAATCGCACTGATGAGGCAACAATAATATCAAATATAAATACTAATTCATACCGATTGCACATAAACATAATTCTTCCATCAAATAACAAGTAAACAAATCTTACCAGACTGAAAAATAACAGAAGTCCTCCCTTTCTATTTTACTATTGAACACATCGCCATTCGCAAATCGAAAGCCCACCATTACCACATTCTGTCCGCCATCTTTTTCTCTTCGCAAACAACCTTTTGAGACTGAACATAGAATTTCGCAGACTTTCCTCCAAAATATTTACGTAGCATTGAGTAGCGCTCTGGCTAGGCAACTCGGGGCAGGAAGATGAAATGCACATTGCTAGCAAGAATAACACAAATACAAACACAAAATACACAAATCACCAATGCAAACATGCACATCGTGTTAACTATCAGAATATACATTTAATTTCTCAAAAAATGTTTACAACAAAAAATACACTTTCTTTAGGCCCCCCAAAAATCTGTTTACGGTATCCTGACCGACCCTAATTTTTTTTTTTACCCGATCCTAAACATCTGTTTGGGATCGTCTGTACCAAAAAAAAATTGTAGCGCAAAAATCGCACCCAAGTTAAAAGAAAGGATTTAACCCCCCCCCCCCCCCCCAAAAAAAAAAAAAAAAAAAAGGAAGCAAGAAGCAGACTTACCGACCCTATTTTTTTCCCTATGTTACCGTAAACAGACATTTGGGATGAGGAGTGGGGGGAGGGGGGGGTGAAAGGAGGGCTTATTTTGTGGTCACTAGCCAGCTTTGTACATTGTGTTATTATTCATGTCTGGAATGCTGTCTGGCCACTGAGACGCTTCTGGCAGACAGGCAATATAGATATCACACGATTGTATTGCATCATCCGCCTGTCCCGGCGCCAACCAGAGTAGCCAGTGAGTTGACAAATAAAAGCGCTTCGCAAACAGATTGTCAAGGACTACCGACTTGATGCAAGAATAGATAACGACTCTCAACGGAGACAGCAAGCATTTTAAGGTGTTCTGGCTTTGAAAAAATGAATGTTGCTGTTTCGTCTCTGATGTTGATAATGTACCGGAGCCTGCTTTGGAATGCATATTCACACACAAAGACACACACACACATGACGTGCGCACACACACACATAAACACATCCACATCCACACAAGCTGATGGTCCTTTGATGCGCCGTTGTTGCTGCATGCACACAGAAAAGTTTGCTTTGTTTTTTAACAGGAAAGGCGTTAAGTTCATTGTTAGCAAGATAGCATAGCGCTATCTAAAACAAATTGTCCTAGAAAACAACAATTGTACAAGTTCAAAACGTGTTTGTAGACTTCTGCATTGGGCAACACAAACAAGAAAACTATGGTTATAGAGCTTATAGTAAGTCTGCTCCTAATCTCTGAATATCACTGCCTCCTCCACTGAAGAACAGCGATAGTTTGCTTCGTTCAAAAGGTCAGCGAAGACTCACCTGTTTAACAATGCATTCTGACTCCGGTTTATTCCAGAACTGTAAATAGGGAGTGTACATTTTTTTAACAAATCGCATTGCGGCCACCCCAATTTTTGTTAACCTTCTTTTCTGCTGTATGCGCATCGAACATGTCTATTGATGTAGTACGGCGCTATACAAGACCACATCATCATCATCATCATCATCATCATCATCATCATCGCTGAAGACTATGTTCATCCTATGGACCCAATAAATTATTTATGTCTTATTTCTGTGTGTCAAAAGTTTCAAGGATTCGAACTCGGGGTGCCTTAAAAAATGGAGAAAATGTTATTATTATGCAGCAAAGTCAGGCCTCTCTCTCTCTCTCTCTCTCTCTCTCTCTCTCTCTCTAGCTATCTCTTGTTGTGTAAGTTTACCTATGATAGTAGAACAGACCCGAGTTTCCAGCTGTTCCATGCGACGCACGTGCGCACGCGCTACATGATTCCCCTGACTCATCACTTTCATCACGTGCAAGCGCGCGCTCATTAACATTTGCATAGCCCTTGCTGTTATCTGATACGGAACGTAGGTGTTAGCGCATGTTACACAGACGGTCTACGCCTCTACGGTTTCGGCGGATTGTTCTTGAGGAAAGCAAAGACGGTAGAACAATAAGACAGGCAACTTGAGGCTTATGAGCGATCCCGGATATAGAGTACTGTCCCTTAGGGCGTAGACGTATAACAATCAACTTTATATCTCTCTCTCTGTGTATATATATATATTATAATCGAACCCGCGACCTAATATATATATATATATATATAGTAGGTCGCGGGTTCGATTCTCGCAAGGGGCAAACGTATGTGACTTAGGTACGAGACTATTGAGATCACCGAGGGTTTCTCCGGGCACTCTGGTTTCCTCCCTCCCTTCAATAATGGTACTGGACGCAGTCAATATAAAAGTTCAAAAATAAAAATTAGATTTTCTTTCCGTCTTCCAATAGCGATCTCCCTGCCTTTACACCACCTGGATTTGTATTTGTTGTGTGTGAGGGTGGATGAGACAGGCGAACGTGTATGTTGGTACATATCGCTGCTCCTTGAGCCTAATTGATTTGGGGAAAGGCGCGTATATAGCATCCATTATTATATATTTGTCTAATATTACAAATGTGAATAGACTTTAAATGAAATAAGTATATATATATATATATATATATATATATATATATATATATATATATATATATATATATATATATATATATATATATATATATATATATATATATATATATATATATATATATAAAATTATTAGAAATAGAGATTATAGTATCAGACAAGAAAGATAGAAGAAACATAACACTGCAAAGAACAGAAGAAACAAGCTGAAGAAATAACAATGCCAAATTTGATTTTTTTTTAAAAATTAGAACTTTATTATTATTATTATTATTATTATTATTATTATTATTATTATTATTATTATTATTATTATTATTATTATTATTATTATTATTATTATTATCAAAAATCAACAGTTGTTAAATACTACAGCATGCACGGTCACATGAATTTAATACTATAATGATACTGTTCTTAGTATTCCTTAATGAACGTTTACGTCTACAAGCCAAGGGAAATAACCTAGTCCTTGTCCTCGGCTTCATTAGTATATGTATAGAAGGAGTGGCCTGCGTTATTGTTCTACCGTCTTTGCAGTGTTTTAGCCAATAAAGTTGCAACACTTGCATACACTTAGTCTCTAAAGGGCAACAATTCCAAGGCTTTGTTTACTTTTTGGCGAAAACGAGTTCACCCTAAAATTAGCATTGTTATCACATTACGCAATGATAAAGTGGACTTTCCTTGCTCAAACCAAACGCTAAAGTTTGAATTTTCCATTTAGGTTCTGACAGAGAGTGATTTCCCCTGATTAAGGGTGCATCGAATACCATAGCCGTGTGATCTTTGGCCCTATCTCTGAGTGAACAACGAAGCCGATGAGTGTATCTTTGGCGTCTGGGATATGGCAGGGTCTACATGTAAGTTATCAATATAAAAGGAAAAACTTCATGGGCAATTGGTTTTTATGTGTTCTGTCTCTTACCGGCTATGGTAGCTACTATTTTTAATGTGGACTAGCTAGCCAATAGCTGTTGCTATCAATAGGCACACAAACTACGGAACGTATTCATTTAAAAACTAAATATACTTCCGAACGAGTTGTTGTTGTAAGCTTATTTTGTCATTGGGGCAACGCTCATTGTAAATGTTAAAAGGATATGCCTGTGACGAGGCGGGCAATCCCCCTCTGAGTCAGCTGCTAAACAGTCATTCCTCACACACACAGCCAGCGACACCCTTCACTTTATCAGCCATCTCTAGCTGACCCGCTGGCCCAGTCGCCTAAGCCCCGCCCCCCGGGGTAACCCTGTTTAAAGCCTGGCACAAACCTTGACATAGCGTCAGAACCCAGCATCCCTGCCTTGAAGTAACAGCCTGTCCGAAAACACGTCAACATCACCGAGTGACCTCTGAGTTTCGACAGTACCCTTGTGCTTCCACCCGTCTAAGTTAAGGTAAGAGAGGGAACTTACTCTTTGTCATATAGCAGACCCATCACCCGTCGTTCGCCCATCATGTTCATGCGCCCTGTCAATATGTATGTTCATGTTTATAATTTTGCCTTGATGTGTTGCTATGACTTGTATTTATCCCATGCCATACTGTCCCTCCAAATAGTTTAAAGCCCTCAGTACAGCCCAGACCTACAGCCCATTTGCCCTGTACCCTCCATTTGCTTTCCGCCATGCTCCCCAAATGTATAAATATTTGCCCTGTTGCCAAACCCCATCCTATGCGCCGAATGTATCTCATACTAGTGGCTGCCAATAACCTCCACTTTGGCCCAGTAAATCTAGTAGCATTGTTTGACTGTTGGTACTTGCACTGGCTCACCCCATGACCGGTCAAGCCAATTTGAATTCTGAGACGGGCTACCATAACCACAGGCCCTGAATCCACACTATCCCTATCCCCAGCTGATACAGCGTCTGTATACATTGCAGACGGGTTCCTGTACCGGGCATATCACCCCGGCTTTGTATCCACTCCCAGTCACTGACCCGCCGCAGGCCCCTGTCAACCCAGGAGGTCAATGAGACGCGAGACTTGGGACTTCGCCATTTTCCAGCCGGCTAGCCACGTAAGCCGATTTCGATGCCTGTGCCACCCCACAACAAGACGGCACTCGTGATCCATGCGTCATCATCGCGTGACCACTGACCTGCATCTTTCGCCCACACGCTGATACCAACGCCAACCAGCCATCCAGAGTATCCTGGACAAATCGCCGCACTACAGTATATAGCTAAGTGCCTAAGCCTACGAGAATCCCCACCCTCCAGATTACCAGAGTGGCTTTTGAAACCATACAGATACACTCTCGCCCGGTGATGAGATCAGTCAACGATCGCTCTAGTATCCCAGATATTGACTGCCCAGAAAATCACCAGACTACTCCTTGCTAAAAGACGCTAAGCTTATGACTCACTCTAGAAGTAGCTGACCTAGACTCTCCCTTTCAAATGAAATAAAGTAGATAGTTATAGAAACCGCAATTACCTTGACTGGCCTTTGAATGTGAATTTCTTAACTATTGTAACTTTATTCTCTTTCTCGTCTTTTTCCCTGTCTGATTATTAAGTTGGCCCAGCCTTAATCTCATGAATGTCACCGCACCATTATCCTATCAAAGGAGGAAATACAGCGCTAGAGATTAAGAGCTTACCCCCCATCCCCCAACCCCTCTCTTCGTGACATTAACTTTGGCGACCCCGACGAGACTAAAGACTTAGGTTTTCCCCCTCCAACCCAACGAGACAAAAGACTTAGGCTCCCATCCCAACTTGACTAGACTTAGGACTTAGCGTAATTTCCACCCCAGCCCAGTATAGATAGGACCCAGCCCTCTAAGCCTAGTAGTAGATAGCATAGCCCCTTAGGTCCCTTACTGGTTTTCCCGAGTGGCGATATCTCGAAAGGCTTTTTTCTTGCATTCATTTTTATATTCTTGATTGATTGCATTTTGTCTTTGTGGTTGTGTTGTATTCGCCCCTTTGCAGGTTCATCGTAGCTCATCCAGCCCACCCCCTTGTTTTCCGTCAGTGTACCCCTTGTGTGCGCCCCTCATTCCGGTTAGGACCTTTTTCAGGGTAAGTTACCTCCCTTACCATGGCCGACCGGGGAGAGCTTGCTCTTAAGTACAAGAGTATTGGCGAGAGCTTAGGGCTCGCCGGCACCGAACTCAAAGACTACGTCTTGGCTAACGTAGATGCTGACGTGGCAGAGGAAAAGTTGAAGAGGGAGGAGAGGGCCAAAGAGCGAGAGGCGAAGAAAGAGGAGGAGAAAGAGCGCATCGCCGCGGAGGAACGGGCCGCCGCCCGGAGGATTGCAGAGGAGGAGAAAGCCGCCGCCCGGAAGCTTGCAGAGGAGGAGAAAGCCGCCGAGCGGAGGAGAGAGGAGGCGAAGGAGAAGCTTGCAGAGGAGGAGAGAGCCGCCGAGCGGAGAAGAGAGGAGGCGAAGGAGAGGATAGCAGAGGAGGAGAGAGCCGCCGCAAGGAGAAAGGAGGAGGACGAGAGGGTAGCGGCACTGGAAGAGAAAAGGAAGGATAAGGAGCTCGAACGGCGCCAAGCACTCCTCCAACTTGAGCGCGACCGCCGCGATTTGGGTATCGCATCGCCCGCTAGCGAAGACTACTCGCTACTCGCCCCCAGCTTCGCCACCAGCACCGGGATACCCGCACCCCCCCCCCCCCGCCGATTCCGGGGATGAACTTCCCCCTGGACCCATTCGTCGAACGAGACGAATCAATTGAAGTCTATCTCGGCCGATTCGAACGAGTCGCGAGAGAAAACGGTCTTGACCCCCAGTTCTGGTATCGCAAGCTCAGTCATGGCCTTAAGGGGAAGGCCTATGAGATTCTGGCCAAGACACCGACTTCCGAGGAGGGAGACTATCCCGCCCTCAAGAGAGCCCTGCTGCATGGTTTTGAGCTCTCAGGTGAGCACTACCGCAAGAATTTCCGGAACTCCCGGAGAGAGAGAGGGGAGAAGTTCACGCAGTTTGCCGACCGTCTAGCTACGCTACGGGACAAATGGATTGAGCAAACTGACGAACCCAGGACATACGATGGATTGCTAGAGTTGATGCTCGCCGAACAACTCCGAGGAACAATGCCAGCGGAACTTCGGACTTTCGCCGCCGAACAGGGCGCCGCTCGCCTTGAAGATCTGATCATCGTCGCGGACCGATACCTCACCGCCCACCCCGACGACAGACAGCCTCGCCGTGATCCCCCCGCACCCTCGTCGCCAGATACCCGCCACCAGCCTCGCCGGCCAGTCCCGCCAGCGAACCACCGTCCACAACCGCCCAAAGGACGCCCGAACCCCGGAGCAGAGCCAGGGAAGCGGAGCACAGAGCTCTACTGCGGCTACTGCCAGCGCCGAGGACATACCCGGGAGAAATGTTTTCGACGCATCAGCGACCAGCGTCGCAAACAAGGTACCGTACTAGCTCTACGCCAAGTTACCCCCGACGGGAAACCGGTAACCCCCGTCGTCACTCCCGCCGATCGACCGGCCGTCACCGAGCAAGTGACCGTCAACAATCGCCCAGCCCACTGTCTATACGACACTGGACTCACCTTCGACGCCGTCGTCCGCCGCTCGCTCATCAGGGACCAAGACCTGACCGGCGAGACTATCACCCTGAAGTTGGCCGACGCGTCCCAACCCAGCACCACGCTCCCTATAGCCCGGATCCAAGTCGCCAGCCGATACGTAACGGGGACCATTCAAGCTGCCGTGATGGACCAGCCCCTGTACGACCTGATTTTAGGATGCCGATACGTGTTCTTGGGAATGCCGCCCCAGCCTGTGGAGTCGATGGCCGCCGTCCAGACGCGCGCCCAGGCGAAAACAGCCGCGACACCACCCCCGATACCCAACCAGATGCCGGAACAGATCCGGAAGGCCCAAGAAAACAACGTCACCCTCCGCAAGTGCTACGGAAAACTTCCCGCCGCACGCACTCCACCCAAGTCCGGGGACTTTTTCGTCGAAGACGGACTCCTCTTCCGTCAGAAGGACGACCATTCTCAACTCGTCGTGCCTGCGACACTTCGCCCCCAAGTCCTGGAACTTGGCCATAGCATGCCCCTAAGCGGACATATGGGCATAGGAGCGACCACTCTACGCATCAGCGCTCAGTACCACTGGCCCGGGATGACCGAAGACGTGAAGCGCTACGTCAAGTCCTGTAGCCAGTGCCAACGATACTCGCCCCGCCACCACACCGTACCGGTCACTATCAGCCCCACAGCCGTTGTCGGAACACCCTTCCAGCGAGTGGCAGTCGACATCGTAGGACCCCTCCCGCGGACCAAGAAGCGGAACCAGTACCTACTAACCCTCGTCGACGCCTGCTCGATGTGGTGTGAAGCCGTTCCTCTACCAAAGATCGACGCCGCCCGAGTCGCCGACGCGCTCGTCACCATATTCACTCGAGTCGGATTCCCGGACAACATCTTGACCGACAACGGGTCCCAGTTCACCGGGAAACTCATGCAAGAGGTGTTTCAACTACTCCGCATTCGCCATATCCGGACTCCACCCTACCACCCCGCTAGCAACGGACAGGTCGAGCGCCTAAACGGGACTCTTATCTCGATAATCCGCAAGATCGCCGACGAACAGCCGGAAGCGTGGGACACATACGTCGCGTCAGCGCTCTTCGCGTATCGAGAGACCCCGCACACCTCCACCGGATACACGCCTTCCACGCTGCTTTTTGGAAGACCCCTTTCCGGACCTCTAGCCGCCTTGCGACGTAGCTGGACCGACGCCAAACTGGACGAGGCACCGGTCGACGCAACGAAATACGTCACGAAGCTCCAAGACACCCTCAAGGCCACCTGGAAAGCCGCCTCCGCCAACCTGAAGAAGGCGAGAGAAAGACAAGCCCGCTATCACAACCGCCGCGCCCGGGACCGAGAACTACAGGTAGGAGACCAAGTCCTACTGCTCCTCCCCAGCGGCACAAACAAGCTAGACATAGCTTGGCAAGGACCCTACCCGGTGCTTGAGAAGCTCTCACGTACCACTTATCGCATCGAGGTAGGCGGAAAGCCCAGGACCCACCACATCAATCTGCTCAAGCGGTACCTGGAGCAACCTGCACCCGCCCCAGACTCCCACTCGCTACTCACGGTCGCGCTGGCCGTCGAAGTGGATGGCACAGAGACCGGCGTCGCCGAATTTCCACTAAAAGGGAGGGAATCCTTCCGGGACGTCTCTCTGGACCCCTCACTCCCCGCCGGCCAGCAGCACCAACTACGCGCCATCGTAGCGGAATACAGGGAAGTCCTCACCGACATTCCTGGGAGGACGGACCTGGAAGAAGTTCGACTGACCCTGACGGACCCCACTCCCGTCCGCCAGAAACCTTACCCCGTCCCACTTTCCCAGCAGCAAGTAGTCAGAACGGAAGTAGAGGCTCTGCTACAAGCCGGAGTCATCGCTCCCTCCCGTTCCCCCTACAGCGCAGGAATAGTTCTATCACGGAAGCCCAGCGGAGAACATCGCCTCTGTATCGACTTCCGGCAGTTGAACCTTGTAACCCAGTTCGTGCCCGGACCCCTATCCGACCCAACAGACTTGTTTGCAAAGCTACAATCCGCCCGATACTTCTCGAGAGTGGATCTGAGCAAAGGCTTTTATCAGATTCCCGTGCACCCTTCATCCCGCCAGTACCTAGCCTTCAGCACAATGGACGGCCACTATGAATTCAACGTTCTGCCGTTTGGTCTGCACAATGCCCCAAGTATTTTCAGCACGATGATGCGGAAGCTGTTGGACCCCCTCCACTGTCCGTTCATACACTCTTTTATGGACGACATACTCGTCGCAACGGAGACATGGGAGGAGCACCTGCGAGTGGTGCGCCAACTCTTACGCCGCCTCAGAGAAGCTGGCCTCACTGCCCGGCCGACCAAATGCCAATTCGGCTATCAGGAGCTGGAATTTCTTGGCCACACCATCAGCCGTGGACAGCTCCGGCCTCTAGAAAAGACCGTCCAGCGCCTTCGAGACGCGCCACGCCCCAAGACCAAGAAAGATGTTCAGTCCTTCCTGGGACTGAGTGGCTTCTATCAGAAGTTTGTACCCGGCTACAACGGGATCGCCGCGCCACTATCCAGTCTAACCCGGAAGACCGCACCGGACCGAGTCCTCTGGACCCCGCAATGCGAAGCTGCCTTCCAGGAGCTCAAGGACAAGCTGACGTCCCAGCCGGTCCTGCGACTCCCCAACCACGGACAGCCCTTCGTCCTGCGCACAGACGCCAGCGACGTAGGCCTCGGAGCCGTTCTACTCCAACGGGACTCCGCGGACGCCCCGACGCTCTTCCCCGTCGCGTACGCCAGCCGGAAACTCAAACCGGCCGAACAGAATTACGCCACGTCGGAGAAGGAGTGTCTCGCCCTCGTCTGGGCAGTCCAGAAGTTCCAACTGTATCTCTACGGTTCGCACTTTACCGTCCAAGTGGATCATCAGCCGCTTTCCTTCTTGGCGACCTCCAAATCGCTCAACGCCCGGCTGATGAGATGGGCTCTGCTGCTCCAAGCATACTCTTTCCAGCTGGAGCACATCCCAGGGAAAGACAACCACGGCGCAGACTTCCTCAGCCGTCACCCCGCAACCGACTCCAGCGAGTCGCCCCTGAGGGCCGACGCCCCAGCCTTCATTCCCGCCGCCGCCCTCTAAACGTAGCCGAAACCCGGCAGCTCCGCGGACCCCAGCCTTGGGCACCCGCCATCGACTACCCGGAACTCCGCACCGCCCCGCATCACCCGGATCATCGCCAACCATCGCCTCACCCGGCAGCCGACCTCAGAGCTGATTGGCCGCGTCTTCGTCGAGTCCTACGTCCTCGCCTTTTTCCTTGGGGGGGCCTCTGTGACGAGGCGGGCAATCCCCCTCTGAGTCAGCTGCTAAACAGTCATTCCTCACACACACAGCCAGCGACACCCTTCACTTTATCAGCCATCTCTAGCTGACCCGCTGGCCCAGTCGCCTAAGCCCCGCCCCCCGGGGTAACCCTGTTTAAAGCCTGGCACAAACCTTGACATAGCGTCAGAACCCAGCATCCCTGCCTTGAAGTACCAGCCTGTCCGAAAACACGTCAACATCACCGAGTGACCTCTGAGTTTCGACAGTACCCTTGTGCTTCCACCCGTCTAAGTTAAGGTAAGAGAGGGAACTTACTCTTTGTCATATAGCAGACCCATCACCCGTCGTTCGCCCATCATGTTCATGCGCCCTGTCAATATGTATGTTCATGTTTATAATTTTGCCTTGATGTGTTGCTATGACTTGTATTTATCCCATGCCATACTGTCCCTCCAAATAGTTTAAAGCCCTCAGTACAGCCCAGACCTACAGCCCATTTGCCCTGTACCCTCCATTTGCTTTCCGCCATGCTCCCCAAATGTATAAATATTTGCCCTGTTGCCAAACCCCATCCTATGCGCCGAATGTATCTCATACTAGTGGCTGCCAATAACCTCCACTTTGGCCCAGTAAATCTAGTAGCATTGTTTGACTGTTGGTACTTGCACTGGCTCACCCCATGACCGGTCAAGCCAATTTGAATTCTGAGACGGGCTACCATAACCACAGGCCCTGAATCCACACTATCCCTATCCCCAGCTGATACAGCGTCTGTATACATTGCAGACGGGTTCCTGTACCGGGCATATCACCCCGGCTTTGTATCCACTCCCAGTCACTGACCCGCCGCAGGCCCCTGTCAACCCAGGAGGTCAATGAGACGCGAGACTTGGGACTTCGCCATTTTCCAGCCGGCTAGCCACGTAAGCCGATTTCGATGCCTGTGCCACCCCACAACAAGACGGCACTCGTGATCCATGCGTCATCATCGCGTGACCACTGACCTGCATCTTTCGCCCACACGCTGATACCAACGCCAACCAGCCATCCAGAGTATCCTGGACAAATCGCCGCACTACAGTATATAGCTAAGTGCCTAAGCCTACGAGAATCCCCACCCTCCAGATTACCAGAGTGGCTTTTGAAACCATACAGATACACTCTCGCCCGGTGATGAGATCAGTCAACGATCGCTCTAGTATCCCAGATATTGACTGCCCAGAAAATCACCAGACTACTCCTTGCTAAAAGACGCTAAGCTTATGACTCACTCTAGAAGTAGCTGACCTAGACTCTCCCTTTCAAATGAAATAAAGTAGATAGTTATAGAAACCGCAATTACCTTGACTGGCCTTTGAATGTGAATTTCTTAACTATTGTAACTTTATTCTCTTTCTCGTCTTTTTCCCTGTCTGATTATTAAGTTGGCCCAGCCTTAATCTCATGAATGTCACCGCACCATTATCCTATCAAAGGAGGAAATACAGCGCTAGAGATTAAGAGCTTACCCCCCATCCCCCAACCCCTCTCTTCGTGACAATGCCGAGGGGGCGTGGTCACATTTCACTGTACAGAACGAAGTGCCAGCAGTTATTGGTAGTATGTTCCATTGTCTTGTAGTTGTAAGCTGTTTGGCATAAATATGTGGTTATTCTGTTGCCTTCTTCTTGTTCTTCTTCTTTGCTTCCCCATCCTCGTCCTTCTGTTTGTTCGCAACCCCCCCCCCCCCTCCTTCTGCACCTCTTTCAGGTAGAATAAACAAACTTCTTGGGAGTGTGGGTGCTCTCTCATCTTCCTCTCCTTCTTTTTCTTCCTCCTCCTCCTCTCTCTTCTTCTCCTCTCATCAGCTCTTTCTTTGTTTTTATGTATGAACAATAAAACAATTGGGACGTTGGTTTGTCGTGGGATGAAGCAAAGTTGTTTTTTTTTAAATGTAGGAATTGATTCTGGACTAAACTAACATTTAGGATAGCGCATTTTTTTGTGTATGTTTTATTTAGCAAATAAATGTGCCAATGTGATCAATGATGATTATTTATTATTATTAAACAGCACCTGTTCTCTGGCAGTTCAATCAATTTTCATACGACACTGAAAAGCACACAAATACCGTAGGTTAAAATTAACCCGAACTGTTCTTATGCAGCGCTCTTCGGCTCAAACATGTGCTCCATAAGCTCAAACTCAAGCCACCCCACACACCAAAGAGCATCATCGTGCGCATTGCCAAACGCATCCCCATCCCACCCCCCTTTCCATCCCTCCCTTCCTCTCTCTCTCTCTCTCTCTCTCTCTCTCTCTCTCTCTCTCTCTTTCTCTCTCTCTTTCTCTCTCTTTCTCTCTCTCTCAACATACAGAGTTGAAGGCGCAGATGTGCAATAAAGGCGAAGAGGCAAGGTTAGGTATATGCTGTGTAGACAAAACTAGCTGCAACTGCAACACTAATGTTTTGTTATTGGTTTCAAATGGTGTGTTGATGGGTGTAACGGGCCTGTGATGGGTGTGGCTTACATTTTAAGGAAGTAATGGGAGAATCTGCCGTGCCAGGTATATTAAATCGTGTTTCCTGTCGATATTTAAAAGCTTCTTGGATCACTAAAATTCTGAATGCTGTCATAATGAACAGTGGTGATAACAATGGCGTGTGTACCTAAGAAGTGGAAGAAATTAATGCCCTGTTTTTGACCGCCATGTTTGCAACAGGCATGGATGCGATGATTGTCTTGGAAAATGTAGTCGATATCCTCTAATTCACATTGTTGTTTTAATCTTTTTTCTTTTGAGGTGGTGGGTGGGAGGTGGGTGTGGCAAGGACGTAGACTGAACAAACTGTCAAGTCAGATACACAATCATATTTTCAACCTCCTACACTGGAAAAGCAGTGGTGGGGTGGACCTGACGAGAATGCTTTAAAACATGGATCAAATTATTCTCATGCAATGATGTTTTCAACCTGCTCATTTTGGAAGAGAGATGATAAAAATGGGTGTGACGGGTGCCTAAGGAACTAGAACGCAGAGGCTCCATATTCTAAAAACTTCCATCGACGTTTTGATCATCAGCGTTTGGAAGAAGTGTCGTGGGTTGTCATTAGAAGAAGTGTCGTGGGCTGTCATTGGAAGAAGTGTCGTGGGTTGTCAGTGGAAGAAGTGTCGTGGGTTGTCAGTGGAAGATGTGTCGTGGGTTGTCAGTGGAAGAAGTGTCGTGGGTTGTCAGTGAAAGAAGTGTCGTAGGTTGTCAGTGGAAGAAGTGTCGTGGGTTGTCAGTGGAAGAAGTGTGGTGGGTTGTCATTGGAAGAAGTGTGGTGGGTTGTCATTGGAAGAAGTGTGGTGGGTTGTCATTGGAAGATGCCTAGTTGGAGAGTAATGAGTCATCTCCGTGTTTTGATGTTTTGACATGGGATGTTGTAAGGGGTATGATGGGGGTGCCCAAGAAACTGCCAGGTGAATAGATGCTTTTGAGTGATACTGTATATCCGAGACTCAATGCTAACTCAATGCAACACTCTTCAACATCTTCCTAGAGCGCATCATGTCAGATCCCTTGCAGATCACGAAGGCACAGTCAGCATAGGGGGTAGGAATGCTAACTGCATTAAACATATTGTAATCGGACATTTCTTTGCACAGCGAATGGATTGCAGTGAGCGTTGATGTTTCGGATGAGTTATTTTCAGTGTGTCCCTATAATTTTTAGTTCCCCAGCTTTAAGCCCAGCTCGGGAGCTATTGTTTTTTGGCTTTCGTTAATTATTTTTTTTAATTAAATGTGGTTCAAATTTATGTTCAATCTTTATGAAATTGCTTCCTTTTTTAGCAAAAGAAGGAAAGTGTTTGTGTGTGTGTGTGTGTGTGTGTGTGTGTGTGTGTGTGTGTGTGTATAGACTTAAGGGCGGGGTTATAGTGGGCAAGGTGAGTGAACAGGGAGTGAGTGTGTGTGTACGAGTGTGTGTGAGTGCATGGTTGTGTGTGAGTGCATGGTTGTGTGTGAGTGCATGGTTGTGTGTGATGAATGGGTGCATTCGCGCACGCACGCGTCCATATGCATGCTCCCATATGTATTTTTGTGCGTACTCGCACTATATATGTTTTGTTTTCGGTAATAATTGTAAGCCTATATCCTTTAAATCTAACTAACTGATTTACACACAGTTCAGTTACTGTTACGTTGAAACGCGTACGATGGTTCGTGTGTGACGCGCGCGATGGATCTGTTCGTTTTATTTTGCATAAAGTTGGAAAACTACATACGACGACTCCAGCCTTGTTGATGATTGAACGGGTTGCGTGGATAAACGAATCTGAGTTACACCTATCAGGAGGATTCAAGCATTGGGGCTGAATCAACTACTGATAAAAATCAACATCGAGTGTAACAGTTACTCATGAAATTAGAAAAGTATGGCAATACTGTGTACATACTTATACCTGTATCGAGAAATAGAGAACGTGTAAGTTGGAGTTTATCTAGGGTGACGACGACGATGATGATGATGATGATGATGATGATGATGACGACGACGACGATGACGATGATGATGATGATGATGATGATGATGATGATGATGATGATGATGATGATGATGATGATGATGATGATGATGATGCGAAAAATAAAAATCTATAACGATTGTTAGTCATCTGAAAAGGGCAATGGTATCTTGGACTTTCCAAATTATCTAGATTTTTAGTATCCAATACACGCGCGGAAATGTTACCTTCTCAGCAAGATAATCCGCTAAATTGCATACAGTAATGTATTTACTTTGAGCTCCTTGAGCAACTCTTTGAGCTCGCTAGTGTGTGCTTTACCTAAGAACGGTGTTTTGCTTTGGTTGTTAGATCTTGCATACTCGGCCTGCAGAACGACGTTACATGTTGGAAGGCAGGTACAGCAGCCGCAATAGAATCTTTAAACTGTCAATAAACCCAGATCTGCTGAAACACCTAAAGCTAACGCTCTTGTTTTTTTTCTCACTTTCCCTGCCAGGAATGTGGCACTGGAAATGAGTGCAACTGCAGTTTGCCTCCTGGTCTTAGACATGCAGTGTAGAACTATAGAAGACGAACATGTACAAATGTGCTTCTCTCTTCTGACGTATATGAACACGTGTGTACTTCTCTTCTGGTTTTCTTTTGGTCTGTCAGCTTATGTGCACTTCTCTTCTCGTTTTATTTCTTTTTCTGTAAGCCTGTCTGTTAGTGTTGCGTCTGTCTTTCTTTGATGTCGTTTTGTTTCTTGAATTTTGTGTACACTTGCATTACTGTTATTACAGTATAATTATCATTGTATTAGTGTTAATGTTATTATTTCCCGCTTCTGAATGAATGAACGTTGAAGCTTAAAGTTTACACTCACCATTTGTTCTCTTCAAAATTTGTTCTCTTCACGATGAAAAGTAGTGGTTCCTGAGGTCCCGCTAGTGGCGTGACTAGGTTTCTGTATCTTGTATCTATATCTTGTATCTGACGTAACCGTTGGTCTTGTGTTCGCACCAGGCGATTGCAGCATTCTGCGGTAGCACTTTACTTCAAAGGACTGAATACGTTGTTCGATCTGTACTCCACATATATAGGCTTACCATATATATTCTGTTAAGTGCTATGAATTCTAGTGAGAAATGGCGCCGTACAAATATTTATTATTATGATTATTATTATGATTATTATTATGATTATGATGATGATGGTGATTATTATTATTATTATTATTATTATTATTATTATTATTATTATTATTATTATTATTATTATTATTATTATTATTATTATTATTATTATTATTATTGTGTTTGCTTGGGAGTTGGCCTAACTGCTGCCAATTGGTACCTTTGTCAAATAAAAACTTATATATTGATGAACGTGTCCGTCTGTCTTCTCTCGATCCTGCTGTGTTCGTTTGGATGATCTGTCTTTGTTACGTACGTTTTAACTAGTTTTCAGTTAATTCTGTTTTTATGAGGTCAATAAATATCTTGATTCTGATTCATGAGTAAGCCTCTTGGCCACAAAAAGAGGTTGAGGAACGTAGGTTAGAGATCAATTTAGACAGGCCATAAGTCAAGTCTTTGGGTTGTTTGATGATCTTTCGCCTGTCCTATAGAGCCTGCCCAGTCATTCTACCTGGCCACTGCGTCTTGTCTTGTCTTGTTTTATCTCGTCATCCGTTCTATGGCCAACTGTCTACCTCTTACATTTTCCCCTTCTTTGTTCACTATACGGTTAAGAAGATTTTCTTCTTCGTCAACCTTCTGCCACCCACACCTTCCCCCCAATCCATGGTAAACAGATTCCAGCAAACGAGTGCATAATATACTCATTTCTTTTTTCATGCCTTATCTTGAGAAAAAGGGGATCTTGTTTACGTTTTCTTGTTTCACGAATCCATTTTTCTAACCCTGAAATTTGGCCAGCGCCTTGAGCAGCTCTTGAGCTGGAAAAGCGCTATATAAGAACGATTAAAAAAGTAAATAAATAAATAAATTCTTGGTACTGGGCAGCCCAAAGAAGAAAAACAATTTTGGTCATGTTACTTATTCTCTTTCTCTCTCCCTCCTTCTCTTTCTCCTCAACTGTATAACCCAAGTCAAAGTCAAAGCATTTTTTACCTAAGTATTAGCATACTATTCTAACTGCTGCTTATAAAGGTCTTAACCCTTAATTTCCTATAGGAAAACAGTTCAGCTCGTTATTTTAGCGGTTAATCTCACGGGACGCATGCCTGCCAGGTCCAAATCTGTTCAATGACTTTGTCCGATATGACTAAGTACAAGTACATACTGAATATCTGAGGTTACTAGTGGACCACTGCACCTAACATAATACAGTAGCATGTGTAAACTTGTGTGTTAGATCCCCAAAACAGCGTAACACACTCATCGTGAAGTAAACTTGTCTGATGCGCCGGCAGACTATGCAGCGTTTTGTGTAAACACACAATAGTTAATTCTCTCTCTCTCTCTTTCCCTCTCCCTTCCTCCCTCTCTCTCATCATCATCATCATCATCATCATCATCATCATCATCATCATCATCATCATCATCATCATCTTATTCTTCTTCTTCTGTTCTCTCTCTCTCTCTCTCTCTCTCTCTCTCTCTCTCTCTCTCTCTCTCTCTCTCTCTCGCAGACATCATCACATTTTCATTTTCCAAGCACTGATATGTTTCTGATTAACCCAACGCTTAAAGATAGCTGTTCACACGAAAACGGAAACTTGGAACAATTTGAACTTTGCAACCCCATGCCAGTATAGTACGCTAGTTGGTCTGTCTCCAGTTTGGTTTCAGCTGGCAAGCTTTCCGCATCAGCGGCAAACTTCGTGTTAGTTTTATTACTAGACCTTGAACGAGCTCTTGACGTTTCGTTGTTAATCTCAAGGTTCACGCTGAAAATAGAAACAGTCATTTAAGAAATGGCAATGAGATTGCTGGATCTGGAGAAAAGGTTTGAAGTAGAAGAACTGCCCCGAGTTGGCTAGAATAAAAGCGCCACAAAACGTTTGCGTTTGCTCTGCACGAACTATTTTTGCTCCTGGGCAATCTTATGCCATAAGGTAATGCTTTTAAAATGGCGCAGCATATTTTGACTGCACAACAGGTAATCAAAGTGAAGCCAGGTGAAAGTGAAATTTGCTGTCAATCATTCTGACGACACAACAATACTACCAAATATAAATACTAGTTCATATCGATTGCACATAAACATAATTATTCCGTCAACTAACAAGAACACAAATATTACCAGGCTGTAAATGACAAAAGTCCTCCCTTGCTATTTTACTATTGAGCACATCGCCATTCGCAAATCGAAAGCTTCGGTCCAGATTTGGCTCGGAAGAGTCCGCTGGACCTAAAGCAATAATCATGTAATGTAAATCGAAAGCCAAGCACTCCAGCCGCCACTTCACTCTTTGCAAACAACCTTTCAAGACCACTATAGAGCGCTCTCTAACACTCTCAGCGAAAATAGGGTTACCCAGACTTTCCGCTAAAATACTTGCGTATCGTTAAGTAACGTGCTGGCTGGGCAACTCGGGGCTGATTTTAGCTGGCGATGAAGTGGTGGCTTTTAAAAAAAAATTTCAAATAGAAGACGAGATCAAAGGAGAAAGGATACAACGCAATAGACTAAAACATGTTCCAAATAAATGTATTTCGATAATAATAATAATAATAATAATAATAATAATAATAATAATAATAATAATAATAATAATAATAATAGTAATAGTAAAGGATGCTATCACGCGCCTTTCCTTCAATGGAACTCAAAGCGCGGCGATCTGAAGAGATCGCTAGTACAGAAGGGGGAAGAGAAATGAAATTTTATTTTTTGACATTTTGGATTGATATTCCATTATTGAAGGTAGGGAGGAAATCGGAGTACCTGGAGAAAACCCTCGTCGTCCTGGAAAAATCTCGTATCTAGGTCCTCTTAAGTTCGTCCCAGGAAGGGGGTTCGAATCTGTGAACCTTCGTCGTAGCATGGACCAAAAATATTCTTTGGTCCATGGTCGTAGGAAACCAGCATATTATCAACTGTGCTACAGGTCACCGTCAGGAGTGAAAATCCAACTGAAGTATAGGATCCCAAAGTACAGTTTTTGAAAGCATTATTTGGTCAGTGAGCAGTTAAGTATTAAGAGGAAACAAAGGTAGTTAGTTTAAAATGAAAAAGGCGGATGCACTCACAACTAAATGAAAGATTCAGATTAAAATTAAAACTTCACTCCTACTCCCCATCCCCACACAAGCTGTTATTAAAATGTGATGAGATGGATGCCCTGGAGGGAAATATCATTAACAAAAAGCTGACCTAGAAACTTGTAACTAAATAGGTGATGGGCTGTGGTCAACTGGAACAATGTTTTTATGGAAACTTACTATATACTATGAAGAGGTGCCGAATTTATACAATAATGTTTAAAATAGAAATACTGATTTTAAAACTTTTTTAAGGTGATGAAGCGGAACATTTGGAGAAGACAGATTTTTAAATAGAAACTGGTATTTTAAAACTGAGATAAGGCAATGGACTTGAAAAACAAAATAACGGGTTGAAATAGAAGCCGTGAATTGAAAGATGAAAGGTTGTGGACGTGGAAAAGGCGTGTTTGAAATAGAAACAGCTATTTCACAGATTGGGACTGATAATGGCTTTCTCAGACGGTGAGTGGAAACTGATGCGGCTGTGGTGGTAGAGACGGTGGGTGGTGGCGCGAGTGGTAATGATGGTGAAGAGAAAGAGGATAACGATGATGAAGAGGAGCGCGATGGCAAGTAGGCGGGTAGAAATAAAAACACTTTTTAAAAAGGGGCGAATAAAGGCAGCGCATACAAAATGTGACGGTAATGAAGGTGTTTGTGGTAGTTATGATGGTAGTGGAGACGGCTATGATGATAATAGTTACAAAAGGAAGAAAAAAGCATTAAGTCTAATCCAGGTGATTTCGTGCATTTTTAAATTCAAACGTAAATTATTTTGAGCGCATTTAAATAATTTAAATATTTATTATTCAAAAGCGGCCCCTCCAGATATTATTTTGTTCATCAAACATAACAACTTTATAACTGCAATAAAGAAAGCGGGTTAAATCATTTAAAACTTCAAATCTTTGTAGAGATTTAAATCAAAATATAGACAGTTATTTTAAAAAAAATTCCAGATAACTGAAATAGTCGTGAATCAGAGCAATGCAAATGTCGATTGGTCGGTCGTTCGGTTTGTCTGTCGGTGTATGACCTGCCATATGTGAAGAACCACAGAACGGATTTGGACCAAAATTCATAAGAACATTCCCTATAGACCTGGGTTAGTGTCCAGCTTCTCGTGCCATCACATTAATGTGCTCTACCGCAAAGGATAGCGCAGTGGTTGGAGCACTCGCTACTGTGTCGCAAGTTAAGCACCGTCCAGTGCGGTTAGCATTTGGATGGGTGACCGCAAAACGTGAAGCGACAAATAACAACTCCCCCAACTGAGTATCTACTCTCTTAAGGGTGGGGAAGGTAAAGCAGCGAGGGAGAGAGATGGGTATCACCCTCATTACGCTGGCCCAAGATAAGTGTTATCTCCAACATCACGCTCCCCTACGGCCACAAGGCTATGGGGCTACCTTTACCTTTTTCTTTTTTTTAACCGCCAAGGTCAAGGTAGCTGGGGTCAGTTGGTTGCTAAACACGTTTTGCTCCATATCTTTAAAACGGCTGGAGCTATTTTGTTGATATTTGGTATACAAGTACTTAGGTCCATGACCCATCAGTGGCAGTCTGTTGTCAGTCTGTGGGTCCGTCACTACGAATTGCACGTTTTTGTTCAAAACACATCTTTTGCCTTATCTCAGGAATGAATGGACCTATTTCTCTTATTTATACTTTAAATGTACTTTAACCATCATTCAACCTTTTTTTGTACTTGTCCTTTGCTCTTTCTCAAAGGTCAAGGTTTCTGAGGTCCGTTATGCTATAAAAGATTGTGCGCTCTTACTCTATATTGACTGAACTGATTTTTTATCATATTTGGCTTGCAGACAGTTTAGATAGGTGCCTATCATATGGTATTTTCATTTTCCCTCTTTACACAGCAACCAACAAAATTAACACTTTTCAGAATGCTTATTTTCCGGCTGTGTGAATTTGTGAGTGTCCGGACATTCATTAGCATGGTATGCCATCTTGTTTTCCTAGTTATTATTTGAACATTCGAATCTTGCCCACATATTATATCAGTATGTTACTTTAATACGCTTGAATGGCTGTTCTGCCCAAGGGTTCAGTGCATGTAGTGCTGTTTTGCTTTACCGATATATACCAGTAATTCGCCTACAGCATTCATTTCATCGTCTAAATCTTGGCGACGTGCACTCAAAATGTGAACACGCTTCTTAATCAGACTTCTTCCATTTATGTTTCAGGAGTATGCTTATGCATATAAGCCTTTCCATTGACTTTGGGGAGAGAGAGAGAGAGTGAGAGAAAGAGAACATTGCACATAGGATCGTTTAATTGGGCAGAAGGGATGGGGTGTGTGTGGGTGTGTGTGAGGGTGTGTATGCGTGTGTGTGCGGGTGTATGTGTGTGTGTGGGGGGGTGTGTGTGTGTGTTGTGTGTGTGTGGCTAGGTAGAAACGCCGTTATTTTGACATACACTTGAACCTCTACGTACGTTCGTTTGACGGACCCCGTTATTTTGACGTCAAAACAGTGTTCCGTAAGGGTGTTACGTTGAAACGCGAACGATAGCATGTCTGAAACGCGCACGATAGATCTAATCGTTTTGATTTGCAAAGTATTCAACAATAGAGTGTATTTACCTTTGATTTGAGTTTGCATGATTGTTAGAAGAAGCTTTGTATAACGTTGATAATTTTCGTTGGTCGATATTATTGGAGAATTTTCTAGATTTGCCTGTTTACTGTCAATAGAAGCTTCGCGAGAAGGCGTAGAAATTTTGAGAACATGCATGGACAGAAAGGAAAGATGTATGACGTAAGACAGTGATGACGAAGTTAGAAGCGATTGGTTAAATTGCGTCATACTCGATTGATCCAGGGTGTTCGGGAGAAGAGAGAGGCTATATATGTGCCGCACTGTTTTGAGAGAGTGGTGTGTTGTGTTATTGTAAAAGTGAAAAGGCGATTGTATGCAGATGTTGATGTGTGCTGAATAAAAGTGGAAAACTTCATACGAAGACTCAGTGACTTGTAAGCTGATTGAACGGGTTGCGTGGATAATCGAATCCGAACTTACACTCATCAGGAGAATTCACGCATTGGGGCTGAATCTACTACTGATAGAAAACACACCATCAAACAGAGTGTAACATAGGGTTAGGGCTGTGGTAGGCTTACGGGTAGGTTAAGGGTTAGGGTTAGAGTTAGGGTTAGGGTTCGCTTAAGAAAATGGACTATTGTTTTTAAAATGTCAAAGGAACGTATGTAGAGTTTCATGAAAGTTTTTACACGGTGGTGATGGTGTGTGTGTGTGTGTGTGTGGGAAGGGGTGGGGTGTTATTTTGTGTCGTGAAGGTACAAAGGGGGGTTGGTGGTGGGGGAGATGGCTATATATGTGGTTGCATGTGTGTGCATGCCTATGTGTGTGTGTGTGTGTGCGTGTGTAAAATACTGTCTATTCATTCAAAGAAAAAATATAGAAAGAGATAGCCAGGCAGAGAGATATAGCCAGACAGAGAGAGATAGCCAGACAGAGAGAGATAGCGATTTAGGGAGAAGCAGACCGAGAGAGAGATAAATATAAATACAGAAATATAAAGAGACAGCTCACGAAATGTCAAAGTAGGTGGAGGGGAAGATGAGAGAGCAAAGCAAGAGGGCGACCAGTAAGAACAGATAAATGTCTGTCTGCAACGTTTTTAAATTGTTTACGATTGGCAGGAGAATCCATTTTAAACATCAACATCTGCTACAGCTCTTTAATAGATTCATTTTAAAGGTCTCGGAGTGTGCGGGGAGGGAAAGGGTTGATAAATATAAAAATAAAAAAACTGAGAGGAAAGTTCATAAAGTCAAAAGACGTAAAGAAAGCTAGAAAGAGCGCGAATGGGAAGAAGAGCAAGAAAAAGAAGGACAATAATTATTAGAAGATTTGCAAATATTGCGTTTGTAAATGTTTGGTTACATTACATTACATGGTTATTGCTTTAGGTCCAGCGGACTCTTCCGAGCCAAATCAGGACCAGAGAAGTGAAAGAGGACTCACCCCTGATCCGCATAAAAGATCTGCCGAAACAACCCTAGTGGTAACACTGAAGGCAATCTACCAGCCGGTCACTTTACAATAAATACATCCCACGCATGCTATACTCTAATTTATCGAATCCCTATCCTATCCTATCCTATCCTATCCTATCCCATAACTCGGAGGTCGTAGGGGCACCACAGATGATCTTTTAACCAGCGTACTCCATCTGTCCCTGTCCCCAGCAACCCCAAGCGCCTCGAACCCCCGTTTACAAAAAAAAATAGAATGCAGACATCATTATACAATATCAACAAAACACATACATATAAAATGCCTACATTGCCAAATAATATCATCATATGAAGCCCCAGTGACCATTTGGCAGAAAGCATCCAATATTCCCAAGCTGATCCAACAGACCTCACACACAAATGAGGAGTTTTGTCCCGGAAGAGTTTTCAAGAAAAAAGGTAGGTGACTGGTCTAGCGAAGAAGAAGATAGTATAGTAGATTGATAGAACCGAGTAGGAATGAGAAAGAACAAAGGAGAAAGACAGTGACAGTGGGAATTTAAAGCACTAAATTTCCAGAAAATGGGTATACTATTTATACTGAAACCCCCGGCACCCCCACGGGGGGAATGTTTGGTTATAGAGGAGGATGACCCATATGGGTGTGTGAGTGTGTGTGTGTGTGTGTGTGTGTGTGTGTGTGTGTGTGTGTGTGTGTGTGTGTGTATCTCTGTCAGTCTGTGTGAGGTAGTCCAGACCATACGGCCAAAGCTTGCTGTCGGTAGATTCAGCTTCGAAACACTTTCTTCTTTTAACTTCTTCTCTCGTAGTGTTAATCTTGGTGTTACCGTTTTAGTTGTGTTGGTTGTTATTTTTTCCTGCTTTGTATTTGTTGTTGTTATTTTTATTTTTCATCATCATCATCATCATCATCATCATCATCATCATCATCATCATCATCATCATCATCATCATCATCATCATCATCATTTTTCGATCATCATCATCATCATCATCATCATCATCATTTTTCTTCTTCTTCTTCTTCTTCTTCTTCTTCTTCTTCTTCTTCTTCTTCGTCTTTATTTTTGACCATAAAAATAGTGATGCTACTGTTGTAACTAATCCCTAGTTTGGTTATTTTCTTTTTTTCTTTTTTTTCTTGGTTTGATCGTTTGAATTTTTAACAAAGTATTATGAAATTAAAAGTAAGAAATTTGCAATTTTCTTCCCAATTGTATTTTCCTTTTAATTAGAAGTGAGAGTGGAAAGAGGATGGGAAAGTGTATATTGAACTTCGATATGGTTGGTTCATATATTTACAGTGTTTATAGCTTCAGTAAAATTGGAACATGAATAATGAACCGAGCTGATTTTGCTGTGTCAATTTTTTTGGTTCCTTTAGTGAACTTAAATTATTCTAATTAAAATTCTTCTCCTTGTTTTAGCTTCTAACGGCTACGAATAAGTAGGCGAATGGTTATAAAAACACAGATTTTATATTTTAGTTTTGTTAACATAAGAAATGCCATGCATGGATTGAAGCTGAATGCATCTGTGGGGGTACCTTAAAAGTCTTAAAATAACACAAAACGGCGCGTGCACGGAAAAAAGAAAAAAAGAAACGGAAGGAAAAAATAAGGGAGGCATGGAATAAAGAAACCCGCTGAGTTGAATCCTAACCGTGAAAACAGATTCTCTGAGTTCAATTTAGCGTTGCGATCCGCTGGAATTTCCGCTTTCGTGCGTGGGGTAGAGTGGCCACAGTAAGGAGTATTGTATTGTAAAGGTTTGTGAAGAAACAGCCCATCCTGTCTGTTTTGAATGCGTGCGAGTTAAGGATCTCGTTCTGACTACTTCCTTTACATCTTTATCAATCTTATGTTTTGTCTGTCGCTTTATCTTCTCCTTCTACCTCTCTTCATTTGTTCATTCAACCTGTCGGTTACTCTCTCTCTCTCTCTCTCTCTCTCTCTCTCTCTCTCTCTCTCTCTCTCTCTCTCTCTCTCTCTCTCTACTTACCTATCTCCTCCCCCGTCTCTCTCCACCTCTCTCGCTCATCCATATTAATATAGCTCTTTTATATGAATCAGATCAACTTGAAGCGCACTTCTCACGCATTCACACACACACATACACACACCTGTCCTCTCCTCTCCATTTTTTTTCTCTATCCTATCTCTGTCTGTCTCTGTCTCTGTCTCTGTCTCTCTCTCTCTCTCTCTCTCTCTCTCTCTCTCTCTCTCTCTCATTCGCACGCTCTTGATGTGAGGTTTGCTGAAACAACAGGCGGTTCCATGTTTCTGCAGAGGGCAAAATCGGGTCTGGACAACAAAAGGTTCAAAGGACAAAGGTAAAGAGTGCAACAAAGAGACAAGGGACACAACCTTGAGTGGTTACGAACATTCTCATCTCCATTGATTACATAAGATTCCCCACTAAATGGGGGTACTTCACTACGTATTATGCCTACACATGACCACACATAGACATACAGGCTTAACGGACAAATTAAAAACAGGCATGAACGCGCTCACACGTTCAGAGACAACCTTCCGCATACTAAAAGCGCATTCACAAACTTTCTACAGTCTCTCTCTCTCTCTCTCTCTCTCTCTCTCTCTCTCTTTCTCTCTCTCTCTCTCTCTATCTCTTTCTCTCTCTCTCTCTTTCTCTCTCTCTCTCTCACACACACATACACACACAGAGAGGCAGGAGACCCACCCAAATTGCACCTAAACACTGCATCCATTACTCCTCTGTCTACAAAGACGGTGTTGTGAAAATCCTTTTTGCCTTCCTGCAACAAGATTGAAATGGCCATACATAATCTTTTCGTTTATGCACATACGCCCCAGCCATAAAAGCTAGCGATAAAATTGCCTCTTGCTAACGTGCATAGGCAGAGTAACAGAGTAACAGAGTAACAGAGCAAGCTAAAGAGGGAGAGAGAGAGTACCTGTGTACTTGATGATGTGTACGGACGTGGGTTTATGCGCGTGTATTACTGTATCGACTACATTTACTGAAGGAAAGTACACCAAACAGACAGATGTGTTTGTAGGTAACTTGTAGGTAATTTGTGTTAGCTGTTGGTCAGAGTGAATGCGTAAAACGATGATTTAAACCAACACTTTGTTTTCTGATTTTAAACTATTTAACGTACACTACTACTACTACTACTACTACTACTACTACTACTACTACTACTACTACTACTACTACTACTACTACTGCTGCTGCTGCTACTATTACTACTACTTCTTCTTCTTCTACGGCAGAGAGACAGAGCAAGCGAGAGAGAGAGAGAGAGAGAGAGAGAGAGAGAGAGAGAGAGAGAGAGAGAGAGAAAGAAAGAGAGAGGAGAGAGAGAGGGTACCAGTGTACTTGATGATGTGTATGCACGTGGGTTTATGTCCCTGTATTACTGTATCGACTACATTTACTGAAGGAAAGTACACCCAAAAAAACCGAAAGTAAATGTAGGTAACTTGTTTTATGCCACTACTTACTAATAAAGAAGCTTGATAAAGCACCAACCACATTTATTGATTTTCCCCACTTTCGCCACGTTGAGAGAACGTTGGCCTGTGTGCACTTGCGTAAGAACAGGCGTCTCCAATCACTATGTTTGGTCAGATGCCTGCGCATTATACATTTTGGAAATACAGGTAAAGTGAAAGCAGATTGCCAACAAGATCGAGAATGAAGTGGCACACAAACTTATTAAATGTCTATTTCACGCTTAGAGTCAGTCTATGCGCCCAAATGTGGCCAGTGGGCGCCTTGGGCGGCTTGAGTTAGATCCTGTGTCGGCCAGCGCCTTGAGCAGCTCTTGAGCTGGAAAAGCGCTATATAAGAACAAATTTTAAGAAGACTTACCGCCCTTACAATACAACACAGGCGCGGAAAACCTGGAGTAACAACTCCCCCAGTTTGGGGGCTGGAGTTTTCTGTATATAGGGGTGTGGCCTCGTGGCGCAGTGGATAAGTCGCCGGTTTCCTATGCCGAAGGTCGCGGGTTCGATTCCCGCAAGGGGCGAACGTATGTGACTTAGGTACGAGACTATTGAGGTCATCGAGGGTTTTCTCCGGGCACTCCGGTTTCCTCCCTTCCTTCAATAATGGTACAGGACGCAGTCAATATAAAAATTTCAAAAATAAAAATTCGATTTTCTTTCCGTCTTCTAATAGCGATCTTCCTGCCTTTACACCACCTGTTTGAGTAATGGATGTGTGTTTGGTGTGTGTGAGGGTGGGTGAGACAGGTGAGCGTGTATGTTGGCATAGATCGCCGCGTTTTGAGCCTGAATGATTTGGGGAAAAGCGCGTATAGAATCCTGTATTATTATTATTATTATTATTATTATTATTATTATTATTATTATTATTATTATTATTATTATTATTATTATTATTATTATTATTATTATTATTATATAGTATCCCCACTTTGTGGAACTTTTGTGCTTTAAATTAACCCTGTTTATGTCATTCTCATGTGTTCTTTCTCCTCCCTAATCTGTTCTATCAATCTACTATCGTCTTCGACAAACCAGTCATCTAATGTTTGTTTTTTTGAAATCCTATCCTATCCTATCCTGTCCCGTAACCCGGAGATCGTAGCGGCACCACAGATGATCGTTTAACCAGCATACTCCATCTTTCTCTGTCCTCAGCAGCCCTGATGGCTTCGCTCAGTGTCAAACTTGTCCATTCTCGAATGTTGTCCTCCCACCTCTTTTTCGATCTCCCTCTTCTTCTACCTCCTTGCACTGTGCCTTGCAGAATAGTCTTTGGAACGGAAACTCCGATGGTATGGCCACGTCAGCAGAGCACCATGCCTTGCAAAGACCATCTTGCAAGGAACGGTGCAAGGATGCAGGAAAAAAAAGAGACAGAAAAAGAGGTGGGAGGACAACATTCGAGAATGGACTGGCTTGACATTGAGCGAAGCCATGAGGGTTGCTGAGGACAGAGAGAGATGTAGTACGCTGGTTAATCGATCATCTGCGCCAACGACCTTCGAGTTACGGGATAGGATAGGATATGATATGATAGGATAGGATAGGATAGGACAACCTATTGTAGCGTTTAACGAGTAATGACTTCATAGTAAGGAACTGGCAGGTAAGGTCATATTAGAGACGAAGTGTCTTTTTTAAAGCTGCGTACATTTATTTGAGAACTTTCTCCTTAGTACTGTGGTTATATAAACTTTTCTGTGATCTTGATAATGTAAAAGTTTGACAATATGACTTCAGATTGATTTAAGTTTGCGTGCGTGTGTCTGTCTGTCCGTTCGTATATGTCGATGTTACTGGCTACGTATTGTTCTTTTCCAGACGTTAGGAAAATCCCTATGCAGTATGTAATTACACTATCACTACTTAGTAAAGTAGACAAGTTAGAAACTTGACACAACATTGCTATACTTATGATTAAAGCACTATAGCTAAAGTAGCGTTGGTACATACAGCACAATAATATACTTTACACTGATTTTTACTGAGGTTATAGTTACAGATTTTCACAGAATAATTATAATAGTACTATATAATTGTCAGAAATACGTAGAATATTCTTATTTTAACTGTTTCAAGTTGCAGGTTACAGTATGTGTGCATACATGTGCATGGTTGTAACAAAAAGAATACAATATTTCCTAGTTCATAATTACAATAGGTAATGCAAGGTTCTTTATGTGATAATAAGATGACCCTTCCCTGTAGTAAGAATATCCATCTACTATAGCTTATAGTTACACTATTATTACACGATGAAGCCCAAACTACTTACTATATACAATTAGTCATCAAGTACTATTGACTACGTTCGATGACAAAACAGATCACGTCTATAGCAGCATTTAGTTTTGAGAAAATCACAGTTTGTGTCTCGATGTCCTATTTTATCTTTTTTGGTGTGATGACTTGCATGGGTCTTGTGACCTAAGATTAACAGACTTTCCAAATGCACACTGAAGATGCGTCTCATTGCGTTGTTTATGATGAGTTACAAATTTTCATCTTCATCATTATCTTGTTCTTGTTCTTCTTTTTCTTGTTGTTGTTGTTGTTGTTGTTGTTCTTGTTGTTCTTGTTCTTGTTGTTCTTGTTTTTCTTCTTCTTCTTCTTCTTCTTCTTCTTCTTCTTCTTCTTCTTCTTCTTCTTCTTCTTCTAGTTATTGTGAATACGGCCTTAAACACGAGTGATAATGTCCACAACTACTTTGAACTACTGTAAGACGTCACCGTTTTGTCCTCTGACAATACATGAAGTGACTGTATAGTACTGTATTCATAGTTGTACAAACAGTCAAGGCAGTTAGACGATTTTCGGTACTAACAGCTGTTACATACTGCTAAGACAAGCATAAAGATTCTCTGTACTAGGTATATGTGACTACTACAACTGGACAGGTGTTTGATTGTGCACGTCAAAAAAGCGCTTATCGGAGCAGGACGGACGGTGGAGGACATGCGAATGAGCATGCTTTACCTTGTTCACCTTTCGCGGTCTAATCTGTGCAAAAAATAGGACATTTAATAGCTTAGAGAGAAGATAATGGGGTAAAATGGGAACAGATGTTGCTAGATATTCTCTTGCTCTTTGGAGACTAAACGACATTCGTGTAGTGTTTGGTGGAGGTGGTGATGTGTGAGAGTGGCGTTAAGGGTTGGGGTTGTGCTAGTTTCTCATGCTTCGGACTGTACGAGAGAGTGCTGGGTGTATGAGAATGTGCGTGTGTTTGGAGGGAGGGAGGTGGGTGGGGAATGGGAAGAGCTATATTACTTCGGAGACTAGTCAATGTAGAGTCATTCGTAGAGTGGCTGGTATGCATGAAAGTGAGATTGTGTGTGTGTGTGTTTGTGTGTGGGTGGGTGTGTACTTGTGAAACGTCCCAAATGAGGAACGGAATTTACGTTCATAGTATCAAATGAGGTAATTTTCTCCTTTCCCATTTGTTTTCCGTTCCTCATTTGTTCTAAGTACACGGGAGTGCTCTCGAAGTGCACGGGAGTGCAGTTGTAGTGCATGGGAGTGCAGTTGCAGTGCAAGGGAGTGCTTTTTAAGTACATGTGCACTACAGTTGTAGTGCACGGAAGTGCTCTTTTTAGTGCATGGGAGTGCAGTTGTAGTGCAAGGGAGTGCAGTTGTAGTGCATGGGAGTGTTTTTAGTGCAAGGGAGTGCTCTATCCGGGACGGAGAACTTCCAGCCCATTTCCGAACTAATTTTGAAAAATGTTGACCTACTTTGTCTCCTATAGAGCGCGAAGTAGGTCAAGTTTTGTTCCAGACGGCTAGGTTAAGAGCACCCTTTTCGCAAAAAGTTTGACCTAATTCGTGCCCTCTAAGAGACGATCTAGGTCAAGTTTTGACAACACAGTTAGGATAAGGAATTTTCCTCGACGGGTAGGTTAAGGCACCTGCCTCGACGGGTAGGTTAAGGCTACCTGTTTAAGAAAAGGGTTAGGGTTAGGGCTAGATGCAGCGCTGCAACTAGCCCTGACCCTAACCCTTTTCTTGAAGGGGTGCCTTAACCTACCCGTTGAGGCGGGTGCCCTAACCTACCCGTCGAGGAAAATTACTTACCCTACCCGTGTGGCCAAAACTTGACCTACTTCGCCTCCTAAGGAGCGCGAAGTAGGTCAATTTACCCCATTTGATACCTCGTACACGCATGTGTGTGTGTGTGTGTGTGTGTGTGTGTGTGTGGGCATGTAGAAACGACGTTACTCTGACACAAACATGAAACTCTACATGGTTTGTTTTGACTTTTTTTGACGGCCGCACTATTTTGACGTCAAAATAGTGCTCCGTAGAGTTACAGCTGTTTTAGGGATAGGTTAAGGGTCAGGGTTTGGGTTAGGGTCAGGGATAGCTTCAAAAATTGGAAAATGTCAAAATATTGTCAAAGAAATGGAAAGTGTGTCAAAATAATCCCTGTTTTTTTCACAACAGTCATCAGAACGTCGTTTCTACAAAAATGTGTGTGTGTGTGTGTGTGGGGGGGGGGGGGGAGGGGGGAAGGGCATGTAGAAACGACGTTACAGTGACACACTCATGGAACTCCACATGGTTTCTTTTGACTTTTTTGGAAGGCTGCCCTATTTTGACATCAAAATAGAGTTCCAGTAGAGTTACAGCTGTTTTAGGCTTTTTTGTTTGTTTGTATGTAGATTATAGTCACACGACACTTTCGCATATAGGTGACTACTGGACCGATTTATACTGACACCAGCGGGCCAGTTGTTGGTAAAGGGGAAAATAATATGATCACACGTTGACCAATCCGGGATTCGAACCAGCGACCTTTCGGTTACTAGCAAGACGCTCCTACCAACTGAGCTACCCGGCCCCTCTGTGTTTTAGGCTTAGGGTTAGGTTAATGGTTAGGGTTAGTGTTTGGGTTAGGGTTAGGGTTAGGGATAGGTTCAAAAATTTAAAAATGTGAAAATAATGTCACGAAAATGAAAAGTGTGTCAAAAAAATTCCTGTTTTTTTCACAACATTCATCAGAATGTCGTTTTTACAAAAATGGGTGTGTGTGTGTGGGGGTGTGTGTGGGGGTGGGTGTGTGTGTGTGTGTGTGGGCGTGTGTGCTACTTTATCTAACTTCGGAGACTATATGAGAGTTTGTGCGTATAGAGTTGGGGATTGGGGGAGGGAGAGATCTGGGCGTGGGAAATGGGGGTGTAGGAAATGGGGGTGGAGGTATACTGTTTCTCTTACTTCAGAGATACAGCCGTTAAGGACGTTGGCAGAGTGGTTGGGCTGCATGAGCATGTGGTTGTAAGTTTAGTAACGGGGTGGGGGAAGGGTAGTTTGTCTTATATGTACCTCGGAGACTGTTGGTTTCGTGATGGGGTTGTGATGTAGTGTGTTGCGTGAAAGACGGAGGTGTGTGGTAAGCGGTTGGAGGGTTACGGGAGAACCCAGGAGAAGGGTGTAGGGGAGTGGGGTGAGAATGGAATGTTATCAGTTTATGGGGGATTTAGTGATGTACTAAATGATGTTTAGCTTCTTCACTTTGTTCTCTTGTCATTTGTCTTCTTTTTCCCGTTTCTGTCGTCTGTCTGTCTGTCTGTCTCTGTCTGCTTCTCTCTCTCTCTCTTCTTTTCTCTTCTCTTCTCTTCATTTATGCACTGTAGCATGCCATTAACTTTAGGTTTTGATAATAATTTCTTGTTTATGTTGATGATCAAGTTACACACAAAGTAAAGACTACATGCACTATATGCTGTCCGTTTGGAATGTTTAACATAAGAATCACAACATTAACTCTTTAGTACAGATAGTCTTATGTTAAAATCATTCAAGGCCAAACCTCCCGTGATGAGACATTTGGTAAAGGTCGAAACGAGTATAGAGTAAAGAGAACTTTACGAATGCTTTTGTACTACATTTAAGCTCCAAGTCAGTATGTCGTACTTTTTGTCCAACTTTGCGAGCCGGATAATTACCTTTCTGTTTGAAAACAATTTTTTTTAATTTCCCCAGCAGCTCAAATATGTGGTCTAATGAGGATATAATTCTAGAGGTTTAAGACTGTATGCTATACTACATAAAACCTTTATACTATACATTGTAGGTTTAGTATATTTTTCACTATCCACCGTCACCCTACCACTAACACCCCCATCACCATCATTATAATTATCATCACCATCGCCGTCATAATTGTCGACGTCGTCGTTATCATCGTCACCATCAGCAACCTCCTCTTCCTCCTAATCATCATCACCATCATCATCATCATCATCATCATCATCGTCGTCGTCGTCGTCGTCGTCGTCCTAATCATCATCATTATTATTATCTTCTTCTTCTTGTTCTTCCTGAAGAACAAAATGCAGTCAAGAGACATGCTTTATTCGCTCAGTGGAACCTTCAAATTCTTTTCCATTGTGCCAGAGAAATGTAAAGGATGCAATAGCAACACCTTCTTTATGTCAGTAATAATAGTGTTCCCAACACTAATAAGTACTTCCTTTATCTCTCCTGAATTATGGTCTTTAGTACAATTGAATGAAGTACAATTCGGTCTTAAGGGAGTGAAGTGGTATGGGGTTCGCTTTTCTAAGGGCCAGCTTCATGATCAGAGCGATGTTCATTTTCCTCTCCCTCACCGTTTTACCTTCAAGGGTCCTAAATAAAAATAATAATAATAATAATAATAATAATAATAATAATAATAATAATAATAATAATAATAATAATAATAATAATAATAATAATAATATTTATATAGCGCTTTTCCCGATGAACAATATCAGTTCAAAGCGCAGTACTCACGCATTCATTCTAAACATCCGGCTTCATACAAAATAAAATCAGACACTTGCTAACGAATAAGAGACGAGGGAAGAAGGGAGGGAGGAGGGGAGAGCTAAGGATTTGTGATGGGGTGGGTGGTGGCGGTGGTCTGAATCAAAGCAAAAAACAAAACAAAACAAATGGAGGAATGACGACGATGATGATGGGAAGCAAGATCAGAAACGTTTAAGGAAGAGATGAGTTTTTAAGTTGGAATTGAAAGTAGCTATGTTTGGAGAGCTGCGAAGAGAGAGGAGAAGAGAGTTCCAAGTTGACGGGCCAAGCACTGAAAAAGATCGACGGCCAGCAGATAAGAGTTTGTAGCAGGGTATGTGAAGCATGAGGGTGTCAGAGGAAGAACAAAGATTTCTAGATTTAAAGAATTGAATGTTCTGGGTGAGGTAGGAAGGGGCTAAGCCATGGACGCACTTTTAACAGAAAATAGCAATTTTGTAGATAATTCTATGAGACACTGGAAGCCAATGGAGTAAATGTAGAAGGAGAGTAATATGATCAGATTTTTTTTCTTTTTGAGAACCAGACGTGCAGCTGAGTTCTGACCACGTTGGAGCAGATAAATAGAAGAAGGAAGTCCAGCCAGGAGAGAGTTACAGTAGTCTAAGCGTCAAAAAACAAGATAGGAAACGTGTTTGACAGTAGCGTCAGTGGTCAGATGGTTGCGAACAAGGCCTATTTTACGGAGATGAAAGTTGCATGTTTGACAGGTTTTGCGGATGAATTCTGACATGGAGAGGGTGTTATCAAGAACGACACCAAGGTTTTTGACAGAAGATGACATAGGAAGAGTGGTCTGGCCAAGAGTGACAGTGTCTACAGAGGAAGAAGACAGGTTGTGTTTGGTACCTGTGAGCATAACTTCAGTTTTGTTTGCTTTGAGTTGGAGCTTGTTGACTGTCATCCAGTTAGAAATAAAGAAGAAGATGACAGTACACTATGATTTTAAGAAAGTTATATTCTTTGATTATAATAAGTATGTTCGTCTTATAGTTATAATATCACTCACTAACTGCAGAACCGCCCACGATGGTAATGAAAGACGTTGTTTCCTGGGCGGAGACTCCGTCTGCGTGCTCGGAAATTCTTTCTACTTCGGAATGTTAAAAGCTGGATTGCAACGTACCTTTTTCTCTGTCGGTCAGAAAACATACACATCTGACATAGCGGTTTCTATTTTCTGACAGTATACTACTAATTTCCGTCAGTAGCAATTTCAAACCAGATTTTCAAAATTTGTATTGGAAAGGTGGAGTGGGTGGGAAAAGAGAAAATTTGTGGAACTTCTGTGGAACTTATTATTATTTATTATTTAACCTCATATAGCCCATATCTCATATAGCCCATATCTCATATAGCCCATATCTCATATAGCTATTTCACAATGTTGAAAGTAAGAGGTTGATACAAATTGGGTGGTGAGGATGTGGATTATCATGGACGTATCTCAGTACTCTTAAAAAGACAGCGTAAATTAAGTAGTCTCCCCCTGTGAAAAAAGACCGGGACCCCAGTAATAACATCACCTATAACATAAGCCTTAATTATAAAGGTATGTAGAGAGTTACCTAAAATGAAAATCCCCAGCCTTAAGACGCTTTCCCAGTGAAAGAGCAAAGAGAACGCCTTCTGTTTTGCTCTCGCTGGGATCTTTTTAATAGCGTTTATTGTTTGCTGATTATACGTCAGTCACAGGGTGGGTGTTAATGTTTACAACAGAGGAAGGTGGGGTTGGTGTGGGTAAGGAAGGGGATGCGGTTTGGGGGGATTTTTCCGACTTGGGGTATGTGAGTGCTCGTAGCCTATCGTAGCTCGTAGAACTCGTAGTGCTCGCAGCCTATCAGTTATTTGGGGATGCGGTGGTGGGGGGATGGAGAAAACTTTAGCGTAGCTGTCAAAACTTAGCTTAGCTTAGCGATAAAAAAAAAACTGGGGGGAAAAATGTAGTGAAGATCTAGTCCTAAAGAGTTCTAGATGACGAAGATCAGCTATGACGTATTGTTCAGTGATGTAAACTAAATCTTAGAACAATAGAATACTTTCAGATAACTAAACACACAGTCCTTAAGTAGTGGCCACATTTGGCTTACGTTTTACGGCGTGTGCATTGGTTTCTGAGATTTTTTACTGGCCGGAAATTTGACGGGTGGCCACCCTTTATGAGTTTAGTGGTCACTTTGGGCTTACGTTTTGCGGCTTTTGCAATGGGTCGGAGGTAGTGGCGCCATGTCTATCACGTTGCGGTTCGAATTTATAAACTTGTGCAGCTGTGTAATTTCACTACAACAAGTCACTTTTTCATGACGATTTAATGTACTCTTTCACGATTTGACTATACTATGAAACAACTTTACGAAGATCGACACTCTCGCTTTTCACTGGTCCTCGTACGCCCGGTTTATGTAACTTTGCCGAGGAAATCCTTGTGAAATTGTACGTTACTCAGTAAGCAGAGAAATACTTAAGGAATTAATAAGAGTAACACAATTATGGCCGGATCCGTAAACCAAGTGTGGCCGGGCCTTTAGAAAAAAAAAAGATCAAACGTGGTCTATTATTATTTATTATTTTATTATTATTGAGGATTTTTTATAGCGCACTTATCTCGCCGTACTTGACCACACTATAGGCGCTGGCCGATACAGGATCTAACTCAAACCGCCCGAGACGCCCACCCGCCGCCTTTGGGCGCATGGTCTGACGCCCAAACAACTGAGCACTATTCTGGCCAGCAAGGGATGGGGGAGAAAGACCAAGTGCATGCTGAGTGTGTTCTTGTTACCGGCACTCACCCGTCTAGGACATGAGCGTCAGGATCTTTAAAGTCCGTTACGATGGAATGTATGCGACACACAGACTAGACCTCGGTTTATACTCTCATCCGAAGGAGTAGGAAACGGGAGTAAAGTGTCTTTCCCAGGGACACAGCACAATGGCCCGGACAGGGCTCGTACCCGGGACCTTCAGATCCGCAAGCCAAAGCTCTACCATTAGACCACCGTGCCTCTCTAACATGGTAAATCAACCTACTCCCTACTGAAATGAGTATTTTCAGAACATCTAAGATCGAACATGATGAAGGCTACAATAAAGAGAACTCCTACGATAGCTACACGGATTTTCCCATTCTTTTTTTCCCTTCTCAAAAAGATATAACTACATTATTATAACATTTTATTTGGAGGGTTGGGAGCAGGGGAAGTTGCGGGTGGCGAAGATTTTATTGTAAATTATTTGTCAATTTACAATACATTATTTTGGTACATAGGACGTATTTCTGGACTTTTCCCATTCCTAGTTTTAATGTGACTCGTAGGTAAATAGCTTGCAATTGCTCGTGCATTTGCGTTTGCGCCGTTTGGCGTGTAAGTTTTTGACCAATCAGCTACTAGATGGGCTTTGCAATGGCGTCTGAATGTTCGCGTGCAATTTAACGCGGATTTGTGTGCGTGTGTGTGCGTGTGTGCGTGGGTGTGCGTGCTGTGGGTGTGTTTGTGTGAGTTTGTGTGTGTGCATGGACGTTTGTGTGGGTTTGCGTGCCTGTGGGTGTGTGTTTGTCTGTAAAGTGCGCGTACATGTTTGTGTATATCATAGCATTTTCCCAGCTATTGTATTTGAAGTGGTTTGAAGTTACTGTGGCTCCTCGGCATCAGGTTCTGTTGCCTCCAGTTTACTGGGAGAGGTTCTGTTTCCTCCAGTTTACTGAGAGAGGTTAACGGTTATGGAAGAGAGAGATCTGTGGTTTGTCAACGTCATAACAATTTTGACATCTGTAGTCTCTTGTTCCACAAGGCATTATGGCACTGATATACCAAAATCTATAAACACACTTACACACACGCACACATACAAACACACAAACACGCACACAAACAGAGAGAGAGATGATGATGATGATGATGATGATGATGATGATGATGATGATGATGATGATGATGATGATGACGACGACGACGATGGTAATACACAGGAGTGTGTAAACGGAAGGGTGGCTAAACCAAAAACCAACCATTTCAGACTCTCTTGCTTTGTGTGCGCACACATTACGATCCCCAAACACAAACACACAAAATGACTGTAGGTAGGCCCTTGCATGTACACCAGTTTGGGGCTATTAAGACAGTTTCGTTTTCGCCCCGATAATAGGGTGGATGCACATGCGCTTGTTCGCGAGTGCCTATGCCTGTGACGCTTCTCCCTTCTGATAATAATAATAATAATAATAATAATAATAATAATAATAATAATAATAATAATAATAATACAGGATGCTATAAACGCGCCTTTCCCCAAATCAATCAGGCTCAAAGCGCGGCGATCTATACCAACATACATGCTCACCTGTCTCATCCACCCTCACACACACCAAATACACATCCATCACTCAAACAGGTGGTGTAAAGGCAGGGAGATCGCTATTAGAAGACGGAAGAAAATCGAATTTTTATTTTTGAAATTTTTATATTGACTGCGTCCTGTACCATTATTGAAGGTATTTTATTATCTATAAATACACCAGAATGGGAGACGCGTCATAGGCATAGGCGCTCGTGTGTCCAGATACAAGGTTATTACAAGGCTACAGAAAAATAATTGTAACTTTTTTATCTCCAAAAGTTAAAAAGTTAAAATGAACTCACTTACTGGCCATTTTCTGACGTCCAAGGCCCAATGAATCCCAAGCCTATTATAGTTTAAGGCAGTGACTGCATCGCAGGTTGTGTAAAATAAATGAACCTTTTTTTAGAAGCACAGGTGCATTTAAAACCACAGCCTTCGGAGTTCTACTCTTATATGATATGATTATGAAAGTGTTCGTAAGTTAATATAACTCATCCTGAGATAGCATAGCGTCTTCAGTGGCTACATCAGCAGTGAGTTCGTCTGCTGTAAAGCGATGCGTAGAGTGATACAACAAGAAGTCTGGAACTAAACCATCGTTTATACAACGTGTATTGAACTATAACAGCTGTTAATGTCCATTTGCTTAGGACCGCTGTATGCACAAGAACTCAGTTTTCATTTGCTTGTCTCCAAATATTATGTCTTACTTAATGAAAACTTCGCAATCTCTTATCAATATGCCTAATTGGGAAAAGAATCTCATTGGTAACTTCTCGCAATCTCTGCTACACATCTAATTGGGAACTTGGTATGAAAAGTATCTCAGAAGCTCTGTGTACATCCAGGGCTGTGGTAAGTGACTTGCAAAGCAAACACAAACAGGTAGATGTCGACCTTGGACAAACAAGGTGAGGGAAGCCAAACATGACTCCCTAATCGGGTAGCAGCGGCTTAAAAGGGTGCAGACGAGTTATTTAAAGGGAATGGACAAACGTTTTTGTTGTGTGTTTTTTTAAACATATTAAATGGAGCAACATTTGTTTACAATTTATAAGCACGAGTGTGTGCGTTGAGGCTCTTTCTTGAATAGAGTCTCCATTACTCTATTAGTACGCTCCCTCTTCAAATAATCCTTTCTATTTTCAATTTCACAGTTTCTTAAAGTCTATATCTCGCACAGAACAAATTCTTCGATTTTACATCGAACTACACCGCGTTACGCGTGTGTTTGTGTGTACTGCTAGCCCTGGACAGAGCGACCTTTGGCCTTGACCCCTCGACCTCAACCTCTGCATACGGTTTTCGCGGTGGCTCATGAGTGTGGTTCTGTTTGTCGTGCTTGCATGTAGTATGTTGGCTCGTGTGCGAACTCTGTGTGTGTGTGTGTGTAGGTGTGTGTGTGTGTGTGTGTGCGTGCGTGTGTGCGCGAAAGCTTTTGGGTTCTGGCTTATTATAGATATGCGTTTTAAGGAAAAGCTCGTATAATTTTTAGAAAAGTTGTATAGTAACATAGTCACTTGAACTGTAATTCTGTAGCCCACTACCTGTCTTAGCTTGCTACATGTGTGCGTGTGTGTGGGTGTGTTGGTGTGTGTGTGTAGGTTTGTGTGTGTGTGCGTGGGTGTTATCTCGATTCTGAGACATATTCCTGGTGTTTTATCTTGGCAATAAAATTATTTGACTTGACTTGACTTGAAAATAGTTAGATTTAGATAGTGCTACTTCTGGCTTTCTGCCTGGCTGGCTGCCTGCATTGTCTCTCTCTCTCTCTCTCTCTCTCTCTCTCTCTCCCTCTCTCTCTCTCTTCTCTCTCTCTCTCTCTCTCTCTCTCTCTCTCTCTCTCTCTCTCTCCCCCCCCTCTCTGTCACTGTCTCTCTCTGTCACTGTCTCTCTTTCTCTCTCTGTCACTGTCTGTCTCTGTCACTGTCTCTCTGTCTCTCTCTCACACAAAAACACGCGCGCACACGCACACGCACCTTCTAATATTTGTTAGATCCTCGGAGTATGAAGTATTGCTTTTTCCTTATGACAAATCATACATACCCATTGTCAGATTCTTTCATAAACTCAATGGCGCGAAAAGTGAGGTGAAGAGTCAACGACTGGTTGTGTTATTGGTTGGTCGGTTGATTGGACGACTTACTAATGAAGTAGTTCACTTACGTATGGAAGAATTGTAAAACTGATTGAGTTTTGACTTAATGGTTTAATGAGTTGATATACCTTACTTATTATGATAAGCAAGATTGGTCACCTGGGATCCTCTCAAATTAGCACAGTCACGCTCAAACAGTAGCAGGGGACCTTTAAGAAAAACACATTGGTCCTTGGAAAGCTGAATGTCTATATAGATCTGTGTTGTTGACGCAGTGTGGAAAACAGTGCAATTCCACAGATAAGTTGTAGCAGCTTTGGAAATATCCTAACTGTACAGGACAGTTTCACGTAAGGGAGGTAGATTCGGACTTGGTTTGGGGAGAGAGACGTTGGAAACTTGCAAGTGGACTAATATATCACAACCTATTTCAACTGTCACAATTTGGTAAGATTAGACCTCATAAATGATCAGTGAATGAATCACTTAACTTCAAGCTCAAGGTCACAGGGTCATCAAATTTTAGTCGAAACATGACACATTTTCACAAAATTTCACTTTTACTAGGTTTATTAATATTAATTTTATGATTTTTTGAGGCATGATAGATACAAATTTAGTCAACATCACTCCAAGGTCAAGGTTAATGGAGGTGTCCAAAATCGGTTAGTGTAGGCACTTTGAATTGACCTTGACCCTAAACCATGAGAGATATAAAGTTAAACTTGTTGTATTTAGAGATTGATCTTTCCAATATGTTCCGTTTTTTTTTTGTTGATATTGAAGGTCAAGGTCATTTTGGTCCTTGCAAAAACATAAAAATAGGTCATCGTTCAGTGGAATGGCTGTTTATTTAAACCATAGTATATAACAACATTGGGTAATTTGATTAGAAATGCATGAGAGATCACGTGAAGGTCAAGGTCATTACAAGGCCAAAGTCTTTAAAGGTTAAGGTCATCCCAATGTGGGTTTTTGCACAATACAACTTTTGCTGTCGTTTATTTGATAGTACATGAGTGTACTTGGAGTCGGAGGACAAGGTGGTCTCAAGGTCAAGAGCATATTTAGATCAAAGTTAGTATTACTTTGCATTTTAATGCCACTGTTTTGTTTTTACTGGGCACTCATTTTCATGTTGAATATTGCGACTTCCCAAAAAGGAGCATGTGAGTCATGTGGGCTTTGCTCTTCTAGTTTTCTTGGTTTTTCTAGTTTATGGTGAGCTGAAGTTAGTAGAATAAATGGGTGTAGAGAATGAGAGGAGATGGGGTACAGTAGATAAGAGAGAGATACAGAGAGAGAGAGAGAGAGAGAGAGAGAGAGAGAGAGAGAGAGAGAGAGAGAGAGAGAAGGGTGAGGGTTGGAGAGGAAGGGATGAGGGGGGGGGGGGTATAACAAGGATAAGTATGAAACCATACATGACAGTATTGTAGGCCAACGGAAGTCATTTGCCGTCTGTGACTGAGCATGAACAGTACAATTGGCTGTGCTCCACGTCTGTAGTTGGGGCCACTTTGATTTTCTCTGGACTTTTTTTTTTAAAGTTAAGTTGTTTTAAGGACTTCTTTAATGTTACCCCCTGACTTTATGAATGGTTAAGTTGATTGCTGCTGAGCATGCAGAACAGCAGATTAGCTTAGCCTTAACCTTTGGGTTCCCCTAAATGTGCTGATGTGTACGCCGCAAACCAATATAGTGGAGAGGAGACGGGTAAGCCTCGGCCGTCTGTGCTACGCAATGTGGCAGGGTTTGCGACAGTGAGCTTTCTTTTGAAAGTGGCCACATCAAAGGTTTTCACGCACGTATCTTCATTTGTTGACCCGCTTTCTTCCTTCGCCCTGTCTCTGTCACTAAGATCACTTGTCCAACCACCCACTTCCTCTCCCCTCAATTCCCCTCTCCTTACCGTCACCTTCCCTTCCCCCTGTCCACCACCCATCAGCACCCCATAACTCCTATTTTCCTCATTCCTCCACCTGCCTCCGTTTTTCCAAATACGCTATAACTAGAACAAAGACCAATATGCTACATGGACTCAACTTAAAATAATGATTTTGATTACCAAGGAGAGTTTATTGTCCGCGACAATCGTATTAAAGTTTTGTCAGCATTGACTTTTTCATTAGCACAAACTTTCTTCTTCCTTCATTAAAAGCTAAAATGCAGTTTGGACAGGGGTCATTGATTTGAACTTTTAATGAATCTGGACTTTCACGAAAACCGATTTCCTTCCTGTCCTGTTGGTCAATGTATAATAATCTTCCCAAATAGGATGTTATTTTCAAAGTAGCAGGTGAAATTATCGTCCATTTTAATAATGGTATTCCAGACCACCCTGGAGTCTAAAGAACTGATTCGTTGACTCGCTGTTAAGGTTTGATAATCGAGTCCGCAAGGCGCAAAAATGATTTCTGTCACCATAGGGTTAAGGCAAAATAGGGTAGCAGAAGTGACTTCCATTTTGTTTCTTTCCATGAGATTTGCAAAGGACAATTCCAGAGACGAAGCCATGATTATTGAGTGGAAGAATTGGACATCTTTGTAGTTGTAGTTGTTGCTGTTACTGTTGTTGTTGTTGTTGTTAGAGTTGCTACTAAAATCGAGTCACATCTCTACGAATAATAACACTTTTAAAAAATGCTAATTTTCAGCTCTGTGTGTGTGTGTGTGTGGGTGTGTGTGTGTGTGCGTGTGTGTGGGGTGTGTGTGTGTGTGTGTAAATACATTTGATATGGTTTGCCATCTTGTTTAAAGTTTTTCTGTGAGAACACATGGTGTCCATCTACAGTTGCTGTTGGGAAAACACATGTCTCGGTGTCCGTCCTTTCCTGTGTACAAAATACTTCCTTTTATAGCGTCGGTATCGTTCTGTTTTGGTCCAAATTCCTTCCACTGATGTGGGTATCTCTTGGGTGCAAATTCCTTTCTGTCGTCCCTCCTTCCTGCTGGGCTGATGGCAGAAACCTCTCACAAGGATTCTGCTACCACGTTACCCCATAGCATAATCCCATTAGTAATACGGAAGTTAAGCACGAGTATCCTCCCTTGCTACACCGAGTTCCGGCACGATGGAAGCAGACATAGAACGCATGAACGTGAAACAATTAAAAGGTTTTCTTCGAAAACATGGACAACTTGTCAGTGGAAAAAAAAGAAGAATTAGTGCGCAGAGCAAGAGGCACATTTCTGCTGCGAAAAGATGGTGAGGATGCTGTCGATGATGCTGTGGAAAGAAATGATGCAGGTCAGTAAACAGTTGACTCCACCGACCACTGCCATATGATATAGGCCTATTAATATTATAAATATTTCATATTTGTCAGCATGTGCTTCTTGTGCTCTGGACTTTGTGCATATATATATGTGTGTGTGTGTTTAAAATTTGATCTGCGAGTTAGTAGTTTTGTAATATAAGTAAAATCAATTATCCCTGATTTCTTTATTTATAAAGTATTCTACATGGCATAAAGTAGGCCTACATGAAATTGTTAATATTAAAAAAAAATTCATAAACTTTATTTTAAAAAATCAATGTCTGTTTACTTGAGTACCTATGCATTTTTGTAGCGCTATCAAACGTACTTCGAGCAGTCCCCTTTATTATTATTTAATTAATTTTTTTTTTACAAAATGCTGAGTGCCACTGCTAACTACTAGCATCTATTTCATTGTCATAGTCAGAGTTCCTTTCAAATAATGAGTATGAAGTTAAAAATGATGTAACATGAGATTTTTTTTTAAATGTATACAAAATGTATACACAGACACTTTTAGCACAGAGTGCAATGACATTTGTTGGGTCCTCATTTTAGGTTTTTTAGCTCTCAGTCTCAGGGATCAGTTCACTTTAAAATTATCCACTCAAGTGTATCTGCATGTATTGTTCTTGTAAAATTTAGTAATATCTGCAAAAAAACAATAAAACGTTAATGTGTTTGTTTTAATATAGTGAATTTTTGTTTTCGTCTATAAACTTATGGGATGGTTGGTTGGCATCAGGGTCAGACCCAGGGAAGTCCTGTTGCCCAGAACACCCTCCTCCCACCCCTACCCAGCTGACCATATACCTCTTTCTATGATTATATACCGCCCTCTCCACTTATGATGTTTTTTTGCTTTTAGAACTCATCAATACATTACTAATACTCCCAGAATGTGCCAGATCACACAAATTTAAATCTAGGTTTCAACAATTTTCCATCTCTCTCCCCCCCCCCCCCCTATGACAAAAGTCTGGCTATGCCACTGCATCCTTATCCATACAATTTACTATGAAATTATTGTATGTCAGCAGATAGTGACATGAAAGTCTTCAGCCTGAAGGGTTGGTGCATCCCAGAAGCTGTTGCTTTTTCAGACTGGCCTGACATCACCGATAAAGAGCTCTACAATTTTATGGTGTACAAGTGCCACAAATCTGTGGATATGCAGAGAAAAAATGCACGGAGGCAGCTGAAAGCCCATGTGTTTTACGATGATCGTCATGTTCACTCTGTGAGGTTAGTAAATTATTTTTCTATTATGCTTGGTGTGCACATTGCTGGTATATCTTGCTTTTGGTGTGAAGCAAATAAAAGCAAAATGTATACATAAATGACAATATTTATTGCATTTATTATGCATGCGTGTGTGTGTGCTGTACATGTAACGCAGTTTATTTTTTAGACAACACCTCAATATTATTACTGACCATTGTGTTCTGAAACTTCAGCTGAGAACATTAATAAGAGATTAACTTTTTATGTACATGCATAAATGCTAAGGTTATGTTGATATATGTATAACAGCATTCTTGTTTTGTGGAAATAGTTGTTAAGTATACTTCAACATGGTGTATTGTTTCAGCTATCATCCAGTTGCCAAGGACTCTGACCAGTGCTATCTAAAGTGTATGGTTATTCCCAGTGCTGCGTCATCCAACACCAGCAAGTACCCTGACAGGAATTTGTGGCTGTCTGCATCTAAAGTCACAGGCCAGATAGCTAAAGCCTACTGTGACTGTACTGCAGGGTAAGTAAGTAAAGATTGTCTTAGCACATTTAGTAATGTCCAGCGTTCCCATCACGCAAAGATTTTTCTTTCCGTTTATGGTTTACAGAGGCAAAATTTTCTTCTTTTATTTTTTCAGACGATATACAGCAGACCAGCTTTAGCGTAATTATTATTAGAGGAGTGATGAGTGCTGCCCTCTTTTTACCGTCCGTATTTGTCAAATTAGTTCTCTTCTTCTTCTTTATTCCTTTTTTTTTTTGGGCAAAGTTCAGTTCTACTGTCTTGGCTTTAAACTTTATTACTTTTTTATTTTGTTTTTCATTTCAGGAAAAAAACAACTTTAAGGTTCGGTGCAAATTAATAGGGTTGGTTGGTTGGTTTACTGTAAACAGAAAATATTTTGTCTTTGTATCAAGTATGCTGCTTTTGCATTCAAATACTGTATATAAGCCTAATTTTAATGGGCCAAAGTTTAATCAATCTATTTTTTACCATTTTCCTTGTTTCCGTACAGCTGCAGTTTTTACGTCTTTTGAAAATGAGGTATCTCTAGGGTCATCATAAGTACATAATACTAAATATTATTATTTTTGCAGGCTCAGTGCAGTCAGAGCAGCAAAATATAACCACAGCTGAAAACAGTTAATTTAATAGTCTTGACTGTAGTTTCAACTCCAACCCCCACATTGTATGTTTCAGGCGTGAAGGTTCCTGTAACCATGTGTCCGCTTTCCTGTATGCTTTGGTGGACATCACTGCGCACAAGCGAAATGGACTGGATGCATCTACATCTGCCCAATGCAAGTGGAATATGCCACGGAAGCGGAAACTGAGTCCAAAAAAGGCAGATGACTTCAGAAACAAGAAGGCTAAGCTGGTATCAGCATTTTCTGGAAGCGGTGGCATCAGTCTGCAATGCCTGGCTGAAAAGCTAAAAAGCTGCAATCCTGATTGTGGGATTATGATAAACTTTTTGGCAAAGGAGATGCCTTCTAAACAGCCAAAGTGCCTGCCTTCCAATCCTGTGCCTGACTTCCTGTTTGCGGATTTTGTGGACTTGAAGGATGACAGTTGCACAACAGTGTTCACTAAGTTTGCTAAAGAACAGATCGTAACAGAGGAGGACATTTTGCTCATTGTCCCTCAGTCCATCACCCATCTACTACAGTCCCAACTCACTCGCTTCCCAACTCCAACCACACCCACTCATCTCTCTCTCTCTCTCTCTCTCTCTCTCTCTTTGTCTGTTTCTGTCTGTCTGTCTCTCTCTGTGTCTCTCTCTTTGTCTGTCTCTGTCTGTCTGTCTGTCTGTCTGTCTCTCTCTCTCAAGTTAACTTGTTAGGGAACAGATTGGAAAATTAGACTTATTGATTAATCTAAACTCATTATCCGTAATAAAAACATTTCAAGTTTGAAGTCTCTCTCTCTCTCTCTCTCTCTCTCTCTCTCTCTCTCTCTCTCTCTCTCTCTCTCTCTCTCTCTTCATATATATATCTTAGGCGTCTCTTCTTTGTAGTACAACATACATTTGTGCGTACTATGGAAAGTTGTAGCTATTTTAAAATCAACCTATAAACCATTAATAAGCAAATAAATGAATGTATCGATTTATATCAAACCCATACATTTCAAAGATGGTTATGTTGGGGGTTTTATCTTAGTTTTATCCGGTGGGGCAACATTGACTGTGTTGTGTTGGGGATCTTTACACCCAAGCCACACCCACAGCCCACCTTTCTCTCTCTTTGTCCATCCTACACAGACAGGAATAAGCTTCACCTACCATCACAAATATCCCCTTCTTCCTTTTCGCATGTATGGACTACGTGCTCTTTTTCTCCTTCTGCCCCCTCACTCTTATAAATTCAAAGCTTATTTTCAGCTTGTCTGCTCTGGTAACGAGTCACCCTTGTGAGAAAGGGAAAGAAAATATCACGCTGGTTGAGTTATTGGCTGGTCAAGCAGAAAGCTCGTGCCATTTCACTGTCCACGCCTGACCTGTGATGTCCTGTTGTTCGTTTCTCCACTCCAGTCATCTTTCTTGACCACACATTTAAATCACTGAAACTGTTCCTCTCTGTATCTGCGTTGAAAGCTATAGAATGTAATAGATTAATTCTTTACCCTTAAAAATACATATTAAAATTTAAAGATCTAAGAGGAGCAGTGGTGTGTGTGTGTGTGTGTGATGAGAAAACCAAAAGGGTGTGTTTATTAACATCGAATAATTGTGCATATGCTATGACGTTGCATGGGCCTGTCTGTTTCGCTTTACCTCATTCTTCAAAAACCCCCGTTGGGGTGCCGGGGGGGGGGGGGGGGGGGGGTTCAGTATAAATAGTATCCCCACTTTCTGGAAATTTAGTGCTTTAAATTCCCACTGTCGCTGTCTTTCTCATTCCTGCTCTGTTCTATCAATCTGCTATACTATCGTCTTCTTCGCTAGACCACTCCTGCCTTTTTTTCTTGAAAACTCTTCCGGGACAAGACTCCTTATTTGTGTATGAGGTCTGTTGGATCAGCTTGGGAATATTGGACGCTTTCTGCCAGGTGGTCACTAGGGCTTCCTATGATGTTATTATTTAGCAATGTAGGCATTTTATATGTATGTGTTTTGTTGATAATTTATAATGATGTTTGTATTCTATTTTGTTTTTGTAAACGGGGGTTCGATAAGTTGGGGTGAAGCCTCAGCCGTCCCTTGCGGGACTGGGATGTCTTTATTGTAAAGTGACTGGCTTGTAGAGAGCTTTCGGTTTTACCACTAGGGTTGTTTCAGCAGATCTTTTATGCGGATCGGGGGTTGTCCGGTCCTGATTTGGCTCGGAAGAGTCCGCTGGACCTAAAGCAATAATAATGTAATGTAATTCTTCAAAAAAACATCGATATTTCTTAAATAAATTGGTAGTGTGTGTGTGTTTGATTGTTATTTCTGTGTATGAGTCTAAAAGCCTATCCTATACTATCCTATCCTATCCTATCCCGTAACTCGTTAGGGCACCAAAGATCATCGTTTAATCAGCGCACTCCATCTTTCTCTGTTCTCAGCAACCCTCATGGCTCCGCTCAGTGTCAAGCCAGTCCATTCTCGAATGTTGTCCTCCCACCTCTTTTTCTGTCTCCCTCTTCTTCTGCCTCCTTGCACCGTGCCTTGCGGGATGGTTTTTGCAAGGCCTGATGCTCTCGAGACGTGGCCATACCATTGGAGTTTTCGTTTCTTGATCACTGTGTGAGCATGTCATCGTGTTGTCCAATAGCTAGTGTGATGGTCTGTCGGACTTCGTCGTTAGTGATGTGCTGGGTATAGGAAATGTCCAGGAGTCTTCTGTAGCACCTCATCTCCACGCTTTGTATTCTTCGTTGTAGGTCTGAGGTGATGGTCCATGTTTCGCAAGCGTATAGGAAGATGGAGATGACAAGGGAGCGCAGCAACCTTACCTTGGCGTGTAGACTGATGGTCCTATCTTTCCAAAGTGGGCTTCCAAATGGGTATGAATCTAAAATCTTTATAATAAGTTAATGTACTTTAAATAAAAAGAACTAAACTGAACTGAACTGAACAGTAAAATAATGTAACATTTTAACATACATATTTTAACCTAGGGGAGGCACTGTGGTCTAATGGTAGTGCTTCGGCTTGCGGATCTGATGGTCCCGGGTTCGAGCCCTGGCCGGGCCATTGTGTTGTGTCCCTGGGAAAGACACTTTACTCCTGTTTTCCTACTCCTTCGGATGAGAGTATAAACCGAAGTCTAGTCTGTGTGTCGCATATATTCCATCTATGGACGGGTCCTAGACGGGTGAGTGCCGGTAACAAGAACACACCCAGCATGCTCTTGGTCCTTCTCCCCCATCCCTGGCTGCCCAGGATTGTGCTCAGTTGTCCGGGCGTCAGACCATGCGCCCAAATGCTGCGGGTGGGCGTCTCGGGGGGTTTGAGTTAGATCCTGTTTCGGCCAGCGCCTTGATCCTTAGGCTAAGGGGCCTTACAAATGACGAACATTATTATTATTATAGTAGATATTCAAATACTTCAGAGTACAAAGAGAGTTAACATCACATAAAGCATGTTTGTTATAGCGTGTGTACACCGGCAATCCCAATAGGTCCCTTGTGGATTGCCTAGGCAAGCTCATACTATACCAACATGTTGATTACAACTTCGAAAGCTTTTTGGATGCCTAAAGTTGAGTTGAATGACGGAGACTGTAACACTTGGGTGTGGTCTGGATGTTGCTGATGTTCGCTGAGGTGTTAAAGGTCAGCAGGATCACATTTCCACAATGCCAGTTATACTCACTCTTCCTATTACAACGGCACACCACGTATTCACAGATAAGGCCCCATATAGCATGATGGTCAACACCAAGTAATGCAAGTCCAATTTTGTCTACATTTCTTTTATGAATCCCTTAATTAATTATGTTTGGGTGGGTGGGTGCGTGTGTTTTAAAGTAGACCTTTGCATATCAGGAGAGGGAAGGACTAGAAGTGAGTGTGAAAGAGTACAATTATTTTTTTCACAGCCTCAAAGAGGAAACGCTTAGGGTCATCTTCTTTCAAAGTCATTTGTCATACGTTTTTGTGAGATCCAGACAAGTAAGTCATCAAAACACTGCCAAAGGTTTTCGAGAAACAAAGTGTCTATTTTTTCGAAGCTAGTGTCGTTGGAGTTGCTTCTGTTGGTCAACATAACGGTCAGTACGCACCATACAGGCTTGGCCTGCTGTGTTGCAGTAATAAAGCCACTGACCCTAGCAAAACAGCAATTTTCAGTTTAAGCAAGCGGGAGCGTCTCCGCAATCAAAATAGTCAATCAGTTCCATTAATAAAAGAGTTCACAAATCGGCCAGTCAATCACATATCAGTGCAGTGACGCACACCACAGCATGCACTAACGAGAGGGCGTGACGCGGCATCATCGGATAGTGCTGTCAAAGCTACTGTAGTTGCTGAAGTCAAAGGCACCGCTGTCTGCCCTTAACTGCAAGGTATAGAGAACTTTCATCACATTGCAATCACTATTACTACACTAGAGTGAGAGAGAGAGGGAGAGAGAGAAAGAGAGAGGAGCGGGGTGGGGGGGGGGAATAGTGTAGTGTGGATGAAAGTGCGGGGGAAGGAGTTAAATGGAGAGATATATAGGATGAGGGTGGAGACATTACAATTCAATACAATGCAATTCTACAAGAGTGAGATTGAGAGAGGGAGAGAAAGAGAGAGAGAGAGAGACAGAGAGAGACAGAGAGAGAGAGAGAGTCTGAGTCTGAACATTTTATTGGCATAAAGGATTAAGATTTGAAGTCATGGGCTTATTATTCTAACATTAACAACCTGTTCTTCAGATATACGCATGTACGCACACATTCACAATTAAAGGAGTATGCAATATGGATATGAAATCAATGATGAGAATTACATAAATAAGCAAACTGCTCAAACGTAGAATATAGGGTATACATAATAAACTAAGCATCATTATCAAGGCAATAAAATCAATGGAAAACAATTGAGTGTGCAATCTAATCAGAGTGAGTAGACATAACGCGTGTTGCGAATAAAGGATCAATTGTACATGATCATGTGTCAGGAAACAGCGAGAACTCTGGTAACAAACTGTACACTGGCTAGACCTTTGACAAATTAAGGTTTTCTTTGAATGTAGACCCTATCCTAACCTTTCCCGTAACTCGCAAGTCGTTGGGGAACGACTTTTGCAAGTTTAAATTCTTTCGGGAAAGTGTTTGTCTTAATGCTTATGTTATAAATATAGGTTAGATGTTCTAGAATGTATGGTAGGGATGTTTTGACTAAATAGGTACTAATTGTATCAGGACCCATAGACTTTTTATTTGTTAGACTTTAGACGATTTTTCCTATTTTCGAAAACTGTTATTTCTGGAACGATGCAGGAGTCGTGGGAGTGGAGCTTACTGTGAAAATAATGTTCCAGAAGGGTTGATGAGTATGGAGTTTACCTAGTCTAGTTGTTTACACCCACCTAGTTGCCTTGTGAGAGAAAAACGTTGTAGAAGGAGTCAGCTGAATGCACTTTCTTTGTGATCGCGTTCATTGATCGCTAGAGGTGAAATGAACAGTGTCGCAGCTATTATAATTATGTCATTTTACTGGTGAGAGAGAGAGAGAGAGAGAGAGAGAGAGAGAGAGAGAGAGAGAGAGAGAGAGAGAGAGAATTAGCGTCGCTGGGATTAAAATGTTTGCCAGTTTGCCAGATTTAAATAATATTCTCTGACATCGTGCTGGTGTACTGACAACCTTCTCGTTTGCGTAACTACCATCTCGCAGCAATAAACCCTTTCAGTTTCATCGTCAAATCTGATTCATCATGCACGCCTCACTGACCTGACAGCCTTGTAGTTAGGCTGTTCGTTATATGTGAAAATGCGCTCTACTACACAATACAAAACAATACAATACACTATAACACTAAACTACACTATACAAAGTAAAGCAACTTACAATGTCTATGCTGTTCTGGAAAATTGCTCATTATTTCGTGATACGACCAACTAATCTTTATATCACACTCTAACCATCATCACTGATCTGATGGAAGTGTTTAGTCATCCAAACGAGTATTCATTCAAAATCTTTCAGTGTAATGCAGATTAAAGAGTCGATTCTTTCTTTCTTAATCATAATGATGTATGCCCGGAGCGTGCACCTACCTAGATGATAATGATGATACAGATGAAGCAACAACAACAACTACTATCACGTCTTTGTCGGTGTCGTGTTTCAGCTGACAGTGTCATAATCTCGATGATTTCTTTGTTTTCCCTCTACACACAAACATACATAAACATATACATAAACTCGTGCGCGCGCGTGCATATGCATATATGCAAATACATACGCATGAAGTAAATTATAAAGAAAGAGAGAGAGAGAGAAAGAGAGAGAGACAGAGACAGACAGAGACAGAGACAGAGAGAGACAGAGAGACCGGGCTTTGAGCAGAGTGACACTCAAAGTCTCAATCATTCCGGACAACAAAAAAGAAAGTAAGTTATTTCCGGAGCATCTCGGTCAATTGATAGTGGTGATATCGATGGACCCCGTTTGCATGACTTCGACCCTTTGCTGAGGGCTTAGATTATATAGTAAGAGCTCTACTTTATAATTGTTGCTGAGGGTAAACGGTGTGCAACAAAACTAAAGGGTTTGCTGATGGCGCAGTGGGTCAGTGGCCGCTGTTCTATTCCGAAGATCGCGGGTTCCATTCTCGCATGGATCAAACTTATGTGACTTAGGTCCGAGATTTTCGGGTCACCGACGGCTTTCTCCCGCTACTCGGGTTTTTTCTTCCTTCCTTCAATAATGGTATTGAATGCAGTTTAAACATTCAAAACTCAAATTGGATTTTCTTTCCGTCTTCTAATAGTGACTTGCCTTTACACCACCTGTTTGAGCAATGGTCGTGTGTTTGCTGCGTCTGTAGGATTGTCTGAAAGCTGTCAGTATGTATGTGGGTTACCGATCGCCCTGCTTTGAGGCCGATTTAGGAATAAGGCGCCTATGGTATCCAATAATAGAATTTTATTGTTATTAAAGGTTGCCTTGTCATATATGATTATAAAATGGAGTTGCAATACCATTTTCCATATACGAATCATAATTTGGAAAAACGCAATCCAACTCCGAGGGTGGAAAAAAAGAAAATGAGATCTACTGGCCACACAAAAATTGGGTGCCGATGTCGCATCGCCAGAGTTGAATGCAGCACGCAACTAAATCAGCACGTGAAACACGTTTCTCTATCACAACTAGCAGTGACAGCTGCCATAACACCAGCTTCGGTCAGTTTCACCCGGTCTTTGTGAAAAGAGATCAATGTTCTTATTTGCTCTAGAATCAACCTCTTGGTTTTCTTTGTGTGGAAATGTTTTTGAACTCAAACTATGCAGTTTATTTTCTTCTGTTAACTTTGAGGAGAGGGTAGACATTTATTTGTATAGCAAGCAAGATATATGCTATATTTCGAAACGGAAAAATTCTTAATTTTAAAACGGGATGTATAATTGACGCTGTAACAATAAATACATAAATATGATACTGAGTAGTGAGTATATGCCGTTGCCGCTGACTAAATTTGAAAGGTATAAAAAACGTTCAGATTAAATTATGTAATGTACTGCAGTGGTCTAAAAAGCTTTCATTGAAGAGTTTTAGTTGTAAGAGATCTAGTGAAAGGCAGGTCGTTTTATTATATATTGCCTAGGGATAAGTAAGGGAAAGTTTAAAATTGATCACACCATGTAATAACACATGTTGGGAAAATAATCATGAAGGATTTCCTGTCCCTTTTGGCTACATTATGACCAAACTACACGTATCATTCTTTGCTTTTTTGTTGTTGTTGCGAATATCAACGGTGAATGGTTTCGTCAGCGATGAAGACAAGACGCAATACAATCTTTGGTGGGGGAAGGGATGTCCGTTTGCAAAAATAACGAGAAATACATTACAAATGACAAGAGAGAAATTTGAATTTGAAGAAAAGGAAGAAAAGAGCGGAATAAACTAATTATAAATAAATAGATTACGAAATTCGATGTGGCCAATAAAAAAAAGGAAGAAATATTGAGTTGCTAAAGATCCTAAAAACAAAGATAAATAAACATGAGAAATAAGAAATCCTAAGATCTCAAGAAGAAAAAAACAACGAAAAAACAAGAAAAGAAGAAAATGAGGAAGGCGGATGAGGAGGAGGATGGTGGGGACGACAAAAATTAAATTCCATTTGCTAAAGACAAAATTTAAAAAAGCGAAAGATAAGTTCTTATAATTACTATAAAAAAAACATAGGGAGGGGGTGTAAAGAGAGAGAGAGATGGAGGGAGAAAGAGAAAGGGTGGGGTTGGGGGAGTGAAGGAAGGAGCTTATAAGTACGTACTAAATGGCCAATGAAAAGATAGCAAGAAGACGATGGAGGATGAGAGGAGACGACGTGTATATATACAAACTGGAAAAGGATAAAGAAGAAGAAGAAGAAGAAGAAGAAACAAAGTGAAGAAAGGAAGAATAGACTGGAAAAGAACGAAATAAATACAGGCTGATTGAAGGAGAATGTTCCCCACGTAAACACATGACACCTGATGCATAGCTAGCTGACATGAGCTAGTCGTCATGGACAACATAGGTTATAGCTGCATTGGTCACCACTTTACAACTGCATTTATTACAAACACTCAGCAACGCACCGATCTTGCACTAGAGTCTCTAGGCCTTCTGAACTAGAAACTAATGACTAAATAAAATCATTATTAAGCCCTACATCGTGGTTCAGCAAATGCTAAATTTAAAAGTATACTTATGAAATAAGACAAACACAAAATTTAAAAAAATGACTGAATTTTGGAACATTTGTAAGGTACGTGTCTCGTTAAAAGCTGTTTATTATTCGACCTTTCTATCTGATTAAACTCTGATAGTATATATTTTGGCAGAGTTTCTCTAACAGTTTTGGTGTCGCTGATTTGGGCTCCATTTGTGATTCAAACACGCAGAAGGTGTCTTCTTTAATGGTCATCGGCCGCTGTCCGTCTTGATTTAGCTGGTCTGCTCACGTCACGCAAACTTATTTACGCATGCTCTGACGGATAAACAAACTATCACACGTTACAGCCTTGCTCAGACAAAGCACTTTATCTGAACTATTTCAAAATCTATGATAGCGCTCTCTCTCTCTCTCTCTCTCTCTCTCTCTCTCTCTCTCTCTCTCTCTCTCTCTCTCTATCTCTCTCTTTCTCTCTCTCTCTCTTTCTCTCTCGCTTATACTTCCCTTAACGTTTTCTTTATTTAATGTATTTTAGTTGCCGTGTACAGTTTCCAGTTAATGTGTCTACGCGTAAAAGTGAGCGTGCAGGAGATTGTGTCGTGTGTAATGTGTGGGGTGGCAGGAGATTGTGTTTGGTGTTGTGGGGTTGCAGGAAATTGTGACGGGTGTTGTGGGGTTGCGGGCTCGGAGTCTGTCCATCTTTCTTTCGGTAGATGGACAAAATAACTTCAATGTTCTTCTTTGCTAACAAAGCGTTGTTGGTCTAAATCCAAGATACCTGTCAAATAACCCAATTGTATGCATCTTTGTCTTTCTGTATGCATCATGCACCATTTGTGAGACTAAATTCAAATCAACTAACAAGAAAGCGAGATACACGAAGAACAGGAAGTAAAACCCAGTACATTTTTAAAAAATCGCCGTGCAATCTAATGGTTGCATTTCACTTCTGGCTCTATCAGATTTAGCCAAAACACCGGCCAGAAAACAATGTAGAACTGTAAATAAAATAATAGTGTAAGGTTCAACCTGTGTGGATGGCCAGATAGTCTGGTGACGTTGATTTACTAGTTTCCAGAAGGAGCTTTTCGCAGGCTTTTTAGCACCGAGTGACGAGTCCGTTTTATCATAGAAAGTGACTATCACGTACCTGCCGGACAGTAGCCGTAGGTTATGTCACGTGGGGTTTATGGGCTCTGCACAATGGAATTATGGACCCTCACGTTTATTCGGTGGGAACTGCTAGTAAGTCACCCTATGAATTACTTTAATAAATTTATTTGTTTAGCTCGTTCCGTGTTAAGGTTGGGGTACAGAAATAGATAGAAAAATGGTAAAAGAATACTGTCACACTAGCTTTCACACGGCTATGAATCATAAGTAGTCCAGCCACTGGATAACAGTTAAAATCACACATTTATTTCTTCTACTCTATACAAGATTCTCTAAGTACTAATCTAACTTAAAATGTCTCAGTCACTGCTAATAGTTCGATCGCTGATAGTCTAGGCAGCTGTTATATCTTCCTTGGGCACTTTCTATTCGAATTCATGTAGATTTGGACTACTGTGGTCCGTTTTACAGTTTCTGAAGAGTTGGACTACTGTGGTCCTGTATTGATCAGTTTAAGTGCACTTTCGCCTTATGCACTTAACTCATGTGTGGGGTGTTCGAAGTCCTTCTGTGAGGTAGCTTCTGGTCCACCTTTGTCTTCGTGTAGTTGGGTTCCCTTGCCACGCTGTGGGGTCTGACAGGGAGTTTTCCGGGTCGCTCTTTCCGTCTTGTGCGGTAGAGGATACTCCGCCAACTAACTGGTCGTTTCTGTGGAGTGGGGATAGCTCGGGATAGCTCGGGATAGCTCGGGATAGCTCGTCTGGAATATAAGAGACGAAATTCTGCACAACCCTGAATAATCGGTTTGTGCAGAGCGTCTCACTGAAAGCCAAGTAGCCCTCAGTGATAGCTCCACATCTCTATACATAAGCGACGAACATTCTGCTACTTCCGGGTTCCACTGGAATCTCACTCTAAATTCCTATACATACATAAATATCAATCGTGGCTAACTATACACATACAGAATTAATAATATTATAAACATTCACGGGTACAGCCACTGGTCTGCAAACATACATATAAGTTAAACAACAGTGGTTCCGTACGGAATACAACATGGCGGCGCAACCGGTCGTGTTTCGCCTCGTGCTCGGCTCGTCCACGCGGCACGGCAAATTCGGATTAATAATTCACATTTATGCATAGCAAATTCCACAAACATAATTTCAACAATAATATAAATATATCACGATGAAACAGAAGGGTGTTCATTTACCTGTTTGACAAGTTCAGGCCCGTGATGACTTGAGAGAATTCTAAGACTCTAAAGTCCTGCTTCCTGGTCTATGAGTGAAGATAGTTCTCTGCTAGCTAAGGAGATGTTACTTCTTCCTCGTCCCACACACGACTGACCAACACTGTGTGTAGGTTCTGACACAGTCAAACTGGCTCGTACCGCTTAGCCTACTGGTGATTGGGTAAAATGGTCAGATTCAAAACTCAAGCTAAGGAGATGTTACTTCTTCCTCGTCCCACACACGACTGACCAACACTGTGTGTAGGTTCTGACACAGTCAAACTGGCTCGTACCGCTTAGCCTACTGGTGATTGGGTAAAATGGTCAGATTCAAAACTCAAGTGCTGACGTCACTGCGCTGTGTGTGTGGCTCAGGCTCGCAGTGTGCTGTAATTTAATTGCTGCTGTGTAATAGACTGACTCTCTACTATTACAAAGACTACACAATGCTAAATAGTCAACAAGCAGAGTTAAAACTAGTCCTAACGCGACAGGCTCCCTCAACTGAAAAAAGGCGATGACTACTGGATTCGACCTTTTTCTACTACAGAGCCTAGTTTAACGCTGCACTATCCTAGGGTCCTATTTACAAGCTAAGTAAGTTGCTCTACCTGAGCTGCAATGCTGTGCCAGGTAGCTATGGACTCTAGTGACAGGGTATTACTGGGCGGGGACGAATTCTGGTGCTGTGGCCCTTAGTTGTGTTGGGTGGGCGACAGCTGCTGTGTCCTCCACGAGATGGCGACTGAGGTAGTCGGCTCCGTGGTTTTCCTTGCCGGGGATGTACTCGATTTGGAATGAGTATGCCTGAAGGGTGAGTGCCCATCTCATCAGGCGAGAGTTCAAAGACTTGGAGGCTGCCAGGAACGATAGTGGTTGGTGGTCCACCTGAACTGTGAAGTGGGTCCCATACAGGTAGAGTTGGAATTTCTGTATGGCCCAGACTAGTCCAAGGCATTCCTTCTCCGACGTGGCGTAGTGGGTCTCGGCGGGTCTCAATTTTCTGCTGGCGTAGGCGACAGGGAATAGCGTCTCCGCATTCTTGGGGTCGCGCTGTAGCAGTACTGCTCCGAGGCCTAAGTCGCTTGCGTCGGTGCGAAGAACGAATGGCTGAGTCAAATCGGGTAGATGGAGTACCGGCGCCGATGTCATTCTGTCCTTGAGTGTTTGGAATGCTGTCTCGCATTCGGCTGTCCATACAACTTTGTCCGGGGCGATTTTCCGGGTTCCATTTGTCAGTGGCACGGCGCTGCTGTTGTAGTTGCGGATGAACTTCTTCCGCGATGGCGATGGCCATCCATGTGTGTGTGCTGGGGGTCGATGTTCTGTCCGTGTACTTCTTAAGGAGATTGATGTGGTGGTATCGGGCTCTCCCGTTCACCTCTACTTGGTAGACTGTCTTGGATTTCTTGGCAGTCACCCGGTACGGTCCTCTCCAAGCGATGTCCAGCTTGTTGGTTCCACTTGGAAGTAAGAGTAGCACTTGATCGCCGACTTGCAGTTCTCTGTCCTTCGCGTGGCGGTTGTAGTACTTCGCCTGACGGGCTCTTGCCTTCTTCAGTGCTTCACCAGCTTTCTTCCACGTTGCTTTGAGGGTTTCCTGCAGGTCTGCGACGTACTTGGTGGCACCTCTTGGTGTGTCGTCTATCTTGGCTTCCGTCCAACTTCTGCGTAGGGCTTCTAGCGGTCCTGCTAGAGGTCTGCCGAAAAGCAAAGTTGACGGGGTGTAGCCTGTGGCTGCATGGGGTGTTTCTCGGTATGCGAACAGTGCCGCATTCACGTAGGTGTCCCACGCTTCTGGATTGTCGTCGGCGACTTTCCTGAGTATGGTGAGAAGGGTTCCATTCAGTCTTTCTACTTGTCCGTTGCTGGCGGGGTGGTATGGTGGTGTGCGAATGTGATGAACTTGTATCAACTCGAACACGTCTTGCATCAGGCGGCCGGTGAACTGAGATCCGTTGTCCGTTCTAATGCTGTCCGGAAATCCGACTCTGGTAAAGATGGCGATGAGTGCATCTGCAATCTTCTTGGTGTCTATCGCTGGCAACGGGACTGCTTCGCACCACATCGTACATGCGTCGACGAGTGTGAGTAGAAATCGGTTCCGCTTCTTGGTCATGGGCAGTGGTCCTACTATGTCTACTGAGACTTGCTGGAATGGCACGCCGACTACTACTGATGGTCCTAAGGTAACTGGTACGGTGTGATGTCGCGGGGAATATCGTTGACATTGGTGGCAAGATTTCACGTAGCGCTTGACATCCTCCGTGATTCCTGGCCAATAGTAGTGTGCGCTGATTCTCTGCACTGTGGCTCCAATTCCCATGTGTCCGCTGAGTGGCATGCTGTGGCCTAGTTCTAGTACTTGGGCTCGAAGGGTGGCTGGCAGTACTAGTTGGGTGTGATCTCCATCTCCTTGTCGATGTAGAACTCCCTCTTCCATGTAGAAGTCTCCCTTGTGCGGGGGTGTGTGCGCCTTGGGTAGCTTCTGGAAGCACTTCGCTATCGAGGTGTCTTCTTTCTGTGCTGTTTTGATCTCTTCGAGTCCTGGATTCGGAGCGAACTCGGGCTGGGGTGGTTGGGTTTTAGCTTGGGCCCTGGTTTGCACTGCAGCTATCTCTACAGTTTTGGGGGGCGTGCCTAAGAACACATACCTACAACCTAGCACTAGATCATACAGGGGTTTCTGTAAAACAGCTGCTTGGATTCGTCCTGTGACGTACCTACTCTCTACTTCTATCCAAGCTATTGGGCAAGTAGTCGTCGGTTTCGTCAAGTCTGCTCCTTGTAGTTCGACTGTCTTGTCTGTCAAGTCCGCGCGCGATACAAGAGATTCGCTAACTATCGCGTCGTATGATAGACCTGTGTCATACAGACAGTTCGCTTCTTTTCCGTTGACCTTGACCGTGTCTGTCACCGAGGGGTGATCTCCGATTGTGTGTGGCTTGTTACCGCTACTTTGAGTTAGAACTCTGTGCGCTGGCCGGCTTTCGCGCTCTTCCCTACGTTGTGCGGCCAACTTGAAACATTCTGCGGTGGAGTGATTGTTTCTGTTGCAGAACGAACAATACCGTCTCTGTTCTGCGGGACCTCTTTTCCCGAATTCCGTGTTGGGTCCTTTATTTTGCCCAGGTCTGGGGTTATTCGGCTTATTCGCGGTGCGCTCTTCCCGGTTAGGGCTTCGTTTCTGTGCCTCTTTCCCGTTAGGCTTTAGGTCTCGCCTGAAGCTCTTGGCTTCTCCGTGGGCGGCCACGTACCTATCTGCGACCTTGACCAGATCTTCCAGTCTTTCCGCGCCCTGCTCTACTGAGAATGTTCTCAGCTCGGGGGTCATGGTTTCCCGTAGCTGTTCCCATACTAACAGTTCTGTCAGTCCATCATACGTCTTAGCCGTGGCTGACTGGCTAATCCACTTATCCAGCGTTGTGGACAACCGATCCGCGAACTGCGCATAGCTCTCTCCTTTCACTCTCCGGTTGGTGCGGAATTTTTGCCGGTAGCATTCTCCTGTTAGTTCGAATCCCGTTAGGAGTGCCTCTTTTACTTTGTGATAGTCAGTCACTCTGTCAGTCGGTAGCTTACTGTAGATGTCATAAGCCTTTCCTCTAAGCCCTTGACTAAGCTTGAAAGACCAATGAGTGGGATCTAGTTTGTACTCTGTTGCTAGACGCTCAAACCTAGTCAGATAGAGATCTAGACCTTCTTCTCTCTCATTGAATGTTCCCAGTGGAAATGACATTCCTTGTACAGGGTTGGGTGCTACCTCTAGCTGATCTGAGTGGGGAGGGGTTGAGGAAGAACTTGAAGCTCCTGATCCCAATCTTCTTAGCTCTAACTCATGCTGTCTTTCTTTTTCCTTTTCTTCCCTCTCTTTTTCTTTTTCTGCCCTCTCTTTTTCTTTTTCTGCCCTCTCATAATCCCACCTCCTAACTTCTGCTTCTCTCTCTGCTGCTACCTTTTTCTGTTCTGCTTCTAGCTCTAATTTCCTCGTTTCTCTCTCTGCCTCTAATTTCTTCTGCTCTGCTTCTAATTTCTTCTGCTCTGCTTCTAATGCTAGTTTCTTCTGCTCTGCTTCTAGTTCTAATTTCTTTTGCTCTGCTTCTAGTTCTGCTTTTCTCTGTTCTGCTTCAAGTTTCTTCTGTTCTCTCTCTGCTGCTCTCTCTGCCTTAGCCTCCTGTTTCTCTACCTCTGCATTTATATACGCAATTAGGTCTCCCCCTGCTAAGTGTAAAGATTCTCCTAATTCCTTGAAGCGCAGTCTCAAGGCCACTGGGTCCGACATTGTCAAAAGTGTCTATGAACAACCTCTGAGTCACGTGGAATACCAAAACACTAGCAATATTGCAATTCAATAAGAACAATGCAAAGACCATACAATTCGTAATCAATAATAGAATAAAACAAGAGTCAAATGGCATACAACAGTTATTTAAGCAAAACCTGCAAAAGAACAATGCAACATACAGGCACAAAAATATTTGAAGCAAAAAAGTTTTTAACTAAAGAATAGTGCACCCAAACTGATTAGTCCTTGTTACCACTATTCTAAGTTATTCTACTTCTACTGTTATCTAATTTTATTGTACTTAGGTCCGGTTATACCCAATTCCTATTATACACAGATCCTGGCAGGCTCGCCAATTAAAGTGTCACGTGGGGTTTATGGGCTCTGCACAATGGAATTATGGACCCTCACGTTTATTCGGTGGGAACTGCTAGTAAGTCACCCTATGAATTACTTTAATAAATTTATTTGTTTAGCTCGTTCCGTGTTAAGGTTGGGGTACAGAAATAGATAGAAAAATGGTAAAAGAATACTGTCACACTAGCTTTCACACGGCTATGAATCATAAGTAGTCCAGCCACTGGATAACAGTTAAAATCACACATTTATTTCTTCTACTCTATACAAGATTCTCTAAGTACTAATCTAACTTAAAATGTCTCAGTCACTGCTAATAGTTCGATCGCTGATAGTCTAGGCAGCTGTTATATCTTCCTTGGGCACTTTCTATTCGAATTCATGTAGATTTGGACTACTGTGGTCCGTTTTACAGTTTCTGAAGAGTTGGACTACTGTGGTCCTGTATTGATCAGTTTAAGTGCACTTTCGCCTTATGCACTTAACTCATGTGTGGGGTGTTCGAAGTCCTTCTGTGAGGTAGCTTCTGGTCCACCTTTGTCTTCGTGTAGTTGGGTTCCCTTGCCACGCTGTGGGGTCTGACAGGGAGTTTTCCGGGTCGCTCTTTCCGTCTTGTGCGGTAGAGGATACTCCGCCAACTAACTGGTCGTTTCTGTGGAGTGGGGATAGCTCGGGATAGCTCGGGATAGCTCGGGATAGCTCGTCTGGAATATAAGAGACGAAATTCTGCACAACCCTGAATAATCGGTTTGTGCAGAGCGTCTCACTGAAAGCCAAGTAGCCCTCAGTGATAGCTCCACATCTCTATACATAAGCGACGAACATTCTGCTACTTCCGGGTTCCACTGGAATCTCACTCTAAATTCCTATACATACATAAATATCAATCGTGGCTAACTATACACATACAGAATTAATAATATTATAAACATTCACGGGTACAGCCACTGGTCTGCAAACATACATATAAGTTAAACAACAGTGGTTCCGTACGGAATACAACATGGCGGCGCAACCGGTCGTGTTTCGCCTCGTGCTCGGCTCGTCCACGCGGCACGGCAAATTCGGATTAATAATTCACATTTATGCATAGCAAATTCCACAAACATAATTTCAACAATAATATAAATATATCACGATGAAACAGAAGGGTGTTCATTTACCTGTTTGACAAGTTCAGGCCCGTGATGACTTGAGAGAATTCTAAGACTCTAAAGTCCTGCTTCCTGGTCTATGAGTGAAGATAGTTCTCTGCTAGCTAAGGAGATGTTACTTCTTCCTCGTCCCACACACGACTGACCAACACTGTGTGTAGGTTCTGACACAGTCAAACTGGCTCGTACCGCTTAGCCTACTGGTGATTGGGTAAAATGGTCAGATTCAAAACTCAAGTGCTGACGTCACTGCGCTGTGTGTGTGGCTCAGGCTCGCAGTGTGCTGTAATTTAATTGCTGCTGTGTAATAGACTGACTCTCTACTATTACAAAGACTACACAATGCTAAATAGTCAACAAGCAGAGTTAAAACTAGTCCTAACGCGACAGGTTATAATGATTAATCTCTCGCACTTGGATGACACTGGATACTTCAGCTTTTAGCGGAAGCATGCCTATGTTCCTACAGCTCTGTATTCTCACAACTGTATTCTCCCACTGCTCTACGTTAATCCGGCTCTATGTCCCATAGCATTTTAATTCCACGGTTCCCTCTGTGGTACATAGAGCTGTTTGAATTTGTGGAAAACAAACAAACGTTGGAATATAGAGGTAAACATGGATGCTAAGTTTTAAAAAAAATTAAAATCGTGTATACATTGGGCATAACCTTAAACATACTTATGATTGTAGCAATGACATCTTTTTGTGAAAGGATAGGGAGAGATGGTGCGGCGGAAGGGGTCCGCAGTGGAAGAAGGAGGAGAAGAAGGAAGAACCACTGAGTCCTCTGTCCATTTTATTCTCAGGCAAAACTCAGTGAACGAACAAACAAACAAGCAACCTTTAACAACATAGCAAGGACACATATATACATACAAAAATAAATAAACATGTATACATTACATATTAAGGACAAAGAAAGAAAACACCAATCTTGACCAGAAATTCTTTGCCTAAATTAGCACCGACCATTGATAAGAACACAGCAGTTATTCTGAGTTCAAGTATTTATCATACAAAAAGAACAATAGGAATTCAGCAGATACTGAATTCAGACATTTATAATAATGCACAAAGACAATATGAATACAACAGTGAGGCTGGATTCAGGCATTAGTATAATCACACAAAACATCCATTTAGGGCATAAACATCAATCATGAATACAGAAGTTGTGCTAGATTAAAAATGGCATGGCATAAGAGATGGTTACAGCATAATTTGGTGGCCCCAGAGAGACATAAACAATCTCATGCGGAGATAAACAATCCAACGCGTATCGCTGGATTTAGTAATACATTCAAACAGTGATAAATTGTATCATAAAACAAAATTAAAACAATCATCGTATCATAAAATAAAATTACAGCAATCAAAATACAACGGCACAAAACACCAACCTCAGGGTGATGGACCCTTATCTACCCATGGTGGTCTGAGGCATATCTAGCCATACAATGGCTCAGCATGCCAGAGCATCCTGTAATTGGCACATACCAGTATGAACAACTCCATTGTAAGATCAACCACTAACAATATCATTTTAAGTCCTCAGCTAAATAAAGAACACAAAACGTCCACACAAATATACAACAAGACATGTGTCAAAAACATCAAGAATAAAAACAATCCACAATCTCGTAACTACATACCGGAACCACTGCTAGTCCGGTACTTATTTAAATTCAATGACTGACCGGCCACGTGGTCTTAACCTACCACAATAATTTTCAATGGAAAACAGGAAACAAACAGGGGAACGATAAATATTTATTTCTTGTGTTTTATAAACAACAGAATACAAGGACAGAGGCAAATAATAATAATAATAATAATAATAATAATAATAATAATAATAATAATAATAATAATAATAATAATAATAATAATAATACAGGATGCTATATACGCGCCTTTTCCCAAATCAATCAGGCTCAAAGCGCGGCGATCTATACCAACATACACGCTCACCTGTCTCATTCACCCTCACACACACCAAATACGCATCCATCACTCAAACAGGTGGTGTACAGGCAGGGAGATCGCTATTACAAGACGGAAAGAAAATAGGACTCATACTAAACAAGCACCATCATCTTAAGCCTTCAACTTACAAAAGAAGCAATCCTATAAAAATACTAATACAGTTTTTATGCTATTAATAATCATCACAAATGCCACACAATTAACATTGTACATACCTCATACTAGGGGAGATGCTTTCCTCCAAGAAGAAAACTCATAATTAAACTGAGTTTGTTCCTACAATATGATGTTTCTGGTACCAGGTGTTAACTTTGGATCGCCAGAGAGGGAAAGGAAGAAGTTGTTGTTGTTTGATAAATTAACGTCTTCGGATACTTTCGCGTATAGGGGACTAAGAACAAAGTTCTGAAACTACAGGCTGGTAAAAGGAGGCCGCATCGCTTACCAGGAAAACCTCCACACAAAATATAGTCCTTAACATAAAATTAACATCGTCCTAACTATAAACTTCACTCTTGCATCATAAATAATCAATATAATAACCCTACCTAATAGTATCAACACCTTGCATTTAGTGGCCAAACCATATTTCTTATCAATTTAAACTAAATTAAAAGGTTATCTAGACCTGTATTTTGTTAAACCTTCAGGAGTTAAAAGGAATTAAAAGCTAACTCAAATTATTATAATAAACGCAGTAGTAGTTATGTTGTTATAAGGATACAAAGCCTGCGCATGCCCTATTGTTCAATTCATACAGTGTAGTCAGGTTCTAGCTTCTTTCCCTGTGTAAAGTTAAGATCCTTATTATCCCTAACGTTTAGCGTGCTACCCGCATGATTATTCAGTTGCCCAAAATCCTGTTGGATTTCTTTTAAATATGATTTAGCACCCCTGAAGTTGAGTAGATAACTGTGGCAATCCCACCTTTATCTGTCTCAGTTAACATAATCACAGACACAGACAAACACACACACACACACAAACACACACAGAACGCGCGCGCTGCTCTAGCCCAAGCGTTATCTTTTTTCATTCTCATCCATGTCTTTTTAGCGACTCCTAACGATGTGTGTGGCTGCAACTTAACTATTGTCAGATCCACTTCTTCCCCCTACAATCAGTACAACTTATGTTAATCTGATGAATAAAAATTGATGCAACAACTTCCCCCTACCCAGCTACCTATCCCACCCATCTCTGTACCAAATCACTCCTCCTCCTCATCCCCCTCCTCTTCACCTTCTCTCCCACGACACCCCGCAACACAATACACCAATTCTAATCCGGTCATAAATATACCGGTACATTTCCTTTTGAAATAATTTTGTAGGTGCATCTTTTCTCTCTCTCTCTCTCTCTCTCTCTCTCTCTCTCTCTCTCTCTCTCTCTCTCTCTCTCTCTCTCTCTCTCTCTCTCTCTCTCTCTCTCTCTCTCTCTGTCGGTCTCTATCTCCTCTACTCCTCCCTTTACCTTCTCCCTCTTGCCGTCTGTGGACAGCGTAAATAACCTAAAACAGCACCAACATTTATAGTTGCAGTGAAGGAAGCCACAATCCTGTGTTAATGGAACTTCCCTTTCACCCATCCCTTTAAAAATGTCTCATAAAACTGGCCCCTACGGTGTTTTTATTCTCACGACACTACTTCTTTTCTACTGTCTATCGTTTGTTTTTTCTTTGACTCTTAAAAAAAGGTAGAAAAACATCCACACCGGCAGACAGAAAAAGCGAGCTATAAAATAAGTATCAAGTTGGTCATTGCAAGAGATTGTATGGGGTGAATGCCTGTAATTTATCCCCTAACCTGGGTCATTGATACCTTGCGTGGCCATGTTTTATCGCCCTTGACTGAGGACTATTGATACTTTTCCCCAACTTGTACCCAGGTGTAAAATGACTCCCGTTTACATTACGGCACAGAAACCCTTCATCCCACCCCCATCCCGTCACCTTTTCTATCCCATCTTCTTTTAGGTCTGGTGTCTTTCTACCTCATTCATTTTATGGATCTTATCCTGTTCCAATTTCTATTGCCCCGCCTCTTCTTCTTTTCCTCCTCTTTCTCCTCCTCCTCCTCCTTCTTCTTCTTCTTCTTTCTATATTGCTCCCTCACTATCTTTCTCTCTCCCTCCCTCTCTCTCCCTCTCCCTCCTCCCCCCCCGCCTGCCGTAGCTCAGCGGTAGAGCGTTCGCTTGGCACACCAATGACCGAGGTTCAAATCCTGTGGTGGGCAAGTTGAAAGTGGCTATTTTTCACTTTCCATCTTAGCAGTGATTTCTCTGGTGGTTCAGTGTTGATTTAGGTCTCTTAATCCCCGCTTCCCTGGGATTGTTATCTTCACCTAATATATAGCAAAAGGTGGGTGAAAAAGTTGAACTTCAATGTTCATTCATTTATTTATTCATTAATTCATTTATTCATTCGTTAATTCTCTCTCTCTCTCTCTCTCTCTCTCTCTCTCTCTCTCTCTCTCGCTCTCTTTCTCTTTCTTTCTCTCTCTCTCTCTCTCTCTCTCTCTCTCTTAAAACAATGTCCCTAGACGCGGTGTGTTGTTTTATTTTCTTCTCATGTTTCCACCATGTCTTTCTGGATTAATTGTTGGATAAATGGATATTTACTTTTCATTTGGTAATAATAACTCCACCGATGAGAGATTGGAACCCGCGACCTTTTGAAAGGCGAAACCAACGTAAAATATACCCTTAACAAGCTTTTCATGAACCACATACATCGTGCCCTATAAAACAGATGTCGAACTCGCGTTATGTTTGTTCTGGGTCAAATTTCACCTACTCGTGCCACCACTGTGAACTAATAAAAAACAAACCCACTGTGAACTAATAAAAAACAAACATTTAGGCCACAGCTTTGAAAGTGGTTCAATTAGGTTTTGTTTTCTTCTAGAGTGGAGCAAAGTAGCAAGGCTGTGTAGGGGTTTATGGGATGGTTGTTGGTAATGGGGGGGGGGGGGGGGGGGCGTAACGTTTTGTGTTGAATTAATTGGTCCGTGTCATTCCATCATTAGCCCATTGTTTTCATTGCCTATCAGGTTGATATGTATTAAACAACACGTAGAATGCATGCATACATTGTACATTCACTTCATTTACTAAAGAGCACAAATTGTTATAAAATATTAAATTGTATTTATTGTTACATTGTTTTCAAATCTGTGTAGCTAAAGACATGAAAGAATCAAATTGTCAACATTCTCTCTCTCTCTCTCTCTCTCTTCTTCTTCTTCTTCTTCTTCTTCTTCTTCTTCTTCTTCTTCTTCTTCTTAATCATCATCATCACCGTCATCATCATAATCATTATCATCACCATCACCATCAATAACATCGTCATATGTCTCTACAGATATATATGCCTACTTGCTGTATGTGATATTTATTTGTGCTTATATGCATGTGTGCCTACGTGTGTGATGTGTGTGTAAGAATTGACTATAAAATCTTCTCTATTACATCTACGTGTGAAAAAACAGCTCCTGAATTTTTTCAATAATTGATTAATATTTATGCTTCTTCTCATTCTCTATGCTCATCGTCAACATCACGGCTGGTAGGTTGTGGGTACACATGGCTTACGTTTTACGGCTTACGCATTGGGTTACGAGATTTTTCACTGACAGGACTTTTGACGTGTGGCCACACCTTATGAGTTTAGTGGCCACATTGGATTACGTTTTACGGCTTATGCATTGGGTCGCAGGTAGTGGCGCCATGTTTATCACGGACCGGTTCGAATTTATAAACGTGTGTAGGCGTGTAATTTCACTACAAGAAGACACTTTTTCATGACAGTATAATGTACTCTTTCACGATTTGACTATAATATGAAACAACTTTACTAAGATCGACACGCAAAAAGTGAATTCAACTGCCTTAGCTCGCAAAGTCGTGGGTAGCAGACAAATCTGTGTTGCGTGTAATCATACAAGGGAAAAGTTTAGGTTGACTTCTAAACTCATGACGTCACACTCTCACTTCTGGTTGGTCCTCGTCAGCCCGGCTTACGTATTTTTGCATTAGAAGTCAAGCATGTGCTATTGTTGTGAAGTTTTAAGTTAGCCGGTAAGCAAGGTAATAAATACATAAGGAATTCATAAGCGTAACACAAGTGTGACCGGGTGCTACAGGTTAATGTGGCCGAGCCTTAAAAAAACCGCTATAACTTTATTATTGTTTTCGAAGTCGCTACACGCTCAAAAACAAAGAGTATAAATCCAGAAACGCAGACATCTTTTCCCGTAGAACTATTAAGTAAGAAGCAAGCGTAGTAAGTTGTTGGCTGCATGTGTGCACGTGTGTGATATGCTAAATGTATTATCGTATGCAGTATCGCAGGTGTACATAGTATAGTATGTGGTATAGTTGGCCTTTTGTGTGTTTAGTCAGAACGACTACTCAACAGGAAAAGGGTCAAGTGAGACTATCCCATTACAAGGCTTTAAGACACTTAGTATGGACAGTTGGTCTTGGGAGGAGTGAATATTGAATAGTACTCTCTGAAGATTAGCAGCAGCAGCAGTAGTAGTAGCAGTAGTAGTAGTAGCAGTAGTAGTAGTAGTAGTAGTAGAAGTAGTAGTAGTAGTAGTAGTAGTAGTAGTAGTAGTAGTAGTAGTAGTAGTAGTAGTAGTAGTAGTAGTAGAAAATCAGCAGCATAGGAATATAAAACCTCTCTAGCTCTCTCACACACATGCCTTTCTACTAATATCTTACATTTTGCGATGCGCATGCGGGGTCCTGCACAAGTTTGCACTCAGGTTTACATGTGTGATGGTCTTCGGGATTTCTGAGGATACTACTCTCTGTAGAGCCAGGGTTATTAGATCTGTACACCTGTGATAAAGATATGGGTGGAGTCACTAATGTCTTGCTCCATTCATTTAGATCTTCAGCATTGTTTACCTGCTATTGTTTACTGCGATCATAGGTCACACATAAACATTACAGCCGCCTTCTTCGGGATCGACTGTATTGGTTTACCAGCTTTATTGAATTATTTTGTTTATTTTATTATTTGTGTGTTTGTGTGTGTGTGTGCGTGTGGTTAGGTAGAAACGCCTTTATTCTGACATACACTTGAACCTCTACGTACTTTCTTTTGACGGACCCAGTTATTTTGACGTCAAAACAGTGTTCCGTTAGGGTCAGGGCTGTGCTAGGCTTAGGGTTAGGTTCAGGGTTAAGGTTAAGTTTAGGGTTTGGGTTAGGGTTAGAGTTAGGGATAGCTTCAAAAAATTGACAAATTTTAATTGGTAAAAATGTCAAAGTACCGTATGTAGAATTTCATGACAGTCATCACAACGGCGTTTCTACACAGTGTTCGTGTGTGTGTGTGTGTGTGTGTGTGTGTGTGTGTGTGTGTGTGTGTGTGTGTGTGTGTGTGTGTGTGGCTTTACCAGCAGCTCAATGGCTACTCAAGGTGTTGGTCAAAACAGGATCTAACTAGCAGTCGCCTGAGGCATTAACTTGCTGCTTTATGCTGATCGTCAAACCCAGACAACTGAGCACAATCCTGGGCGACCTGGGAAATCAGACTTAGCGTTGGCTGGTTTAGTTTTCAGTTTTATGTACCGGGTATTCACTCCTCTAGGACATGAACGTCATGATTTTTTAAGTACGTGGGATGGAATGCATGCGTGCGCTGATTAGACTTTGGTTTACATGTCATCCGAAGGAGTAGGTGCACTGCGCAACTGGTGTATATAAGGGTCATATTACTGTTAAGCTAGTCTGTGTGATACAACTATCGGCACGTGTTGCCATCGTTTCTCCTCCGGTTGGCTTTTTGCCTTCAAAATGTTTAGGCTATGATGTCAATGGAACCGCTGTGGACACGTTTTGCGCTTTGCCTTGCATTGCTTATACCTCACCAACGCGCCCGCTGTTGCGATCCTAGTTTCGACGTTGGATCTACCTGAAAAATATTCATATAATTTACCCTTGTTACCTACTGGGATCATAGCTCAGGCATAAATCTTAGATTTACTTACCTTCTTTGAGGATCGCCAGTATCATTTTACCGTCTTTGCCTGCTCCTATCGCGGATTACACATAAATATTGTATCCGATACTCTTTTCCGAAACTGAATTTCAGGATAGGTCTCGTTGACTCGTATCTAATTGCAGACAAGGATTATACATGTGTCTGCTGTTGTTAGTATTTGGAGGTACGCCTGCCACCTTTCACGTACACACAAACACGACCGCACATAGACACAGGCACACATAGACTCGCACACACAGACACACAGTACACACAAGACTGCACACACACACACACACACACACAAGGCTGCACACACACATACACACGCTCACACACACATAACGATCCACCTTGCAAGTTGGCGTGGCTGCAGAGTGTGGAGAGGCGGATAACAGGGACAGTAAAGAGGAGTAGGAAGTGAAAGAATAAATATACACCAATCTACACTAATGCATGACTCTGTACGTGTAGTATTCTTAATATCTAATAACCTTTTCTGGCGTGTTCACGTTATCTGTTGCCTAGACCACCGTTGTTCATTCTAAAGTAGGCAACGGTGGAGTATTCTCCGAATAAAAGATATAACAAAACAACTGTCCGAGTACTGGAAGTTAGGCATTCGTTGTCCCACACCTCACCCCGTTCCCCTCCCATCCGCAATGGAAACCGTTATTGATAAGTATCCTATCTATGCTCATTGAGTATGAGACAGCAGATGAATTAGGACTCGGTGTAGCATTAGAACCCACCATTAAACAGACTGCTGCTAAGGACATCTAACTGGCGTCGATTACGAGAACTTACCCGTGTGGCACGTCCTTAAAGCGACACATAAATTGTTATCTGAGTGGAGGGTCGCAGTGGTCGCAAGACCTGAGTGTTTTTGGAACAGGTTTTCAATCAAGCAGGTATGGCTGGAACTTTGTGTCCTAAAAAGCACGTACTGCTGACGTTGTGGAACTAGCGACGAGACGGGTCAAATGACTAATTTCTTTTGTTTGAACTGTGTAATCTGAATGCACAGTTGAAAGGTTGTACTTTTAAAGTTTAAAAAAAGTCCTTTTGGTTCTACGGTAGAGAGGCTTCAAAGAACTCACATTTCTCACGAAAGTTTTGTAAGAGTGACGCCCATGTCTTCTCCGATGCTGCTTTAACTTTCCTGGTTGTAAAGAGAGCCAGCCTGTTGGTAATGTGCTGTTTCGTTAAAAGGTAACCCATAGTTCAGTGACAAATATATATTACACACAGAACACATTCATTGAAGCTTCAACATGCGATTCTAACAACTAAGCCCCAGCGCCACCTAAAGTGAGGAATAAACTTCTGGAAAACTATATTCTTTTTACTGTTAGTTTCTTCACAGTGTCCAAAACAAAAGAGAAGCTACATCCTTTTATCTAAACCACAGAACATGTAATAATGTTCTGCCATGGAAAACATTAACACTGCAGGATTAAGCAGCACCTACATAGGAAGCTTTGCCTTTCCCCGCCGCCGACATGATGCAGCAGAGTCGCAGATCAGTCTGTAATTAACACAAATTCTGCACGCCGAGATGAGAGGTGTGGGCCACAGTTAGTGCATGCCAAGCGGTACGGGCCTGTGAAACAACTCTTCCAAATCTAAGTCCAGAGATGGCCTCCATGCGTGAAATCAAGGCGTCTCAGAAGACTTTCCTTTTTATTTGCTTAGGGAAGGTGCTGTGTTAGTAGTTTAGGCAAAGTACGTCCCAGTCTCCTTGTTATCTATACACACAACCTCACATAACAATACTCAGGCTCTCAGAACTATGTCTGTACTAAGAAGGGCGTATATATGTGTATGTGTAGTAATAGGAGAAGCCTAGGGTTGTGTAATTCAGGCCAGGGTTACGGTCTCGCTTAGTTAACTAACGAGGTAACAACCAGTGTTGACGCACCGTTCCTTTTGATTTGCCCACAACAATACGCTGATATTACAATGCAATTGGTGTTAATGCTATAATTACTCTAAGGCGTCGTGTGGAGTAGCTTGTGTGTTCTCTTACATTCATTTTTGCACAGTTTCCGAAGAGAGAGAGGGAGGGGGAGAGAGAGAGAGAGAGAGAGAGAGAGAGAGAGAGAAAGAGAGAGAGAGAGAGAGAGAGAATGAATGAATGAATGAATGAATGAATAATTTATAAAGCGCGTAAATATCTCCACGCCGACGGGCATGATCGCAGCGCTGGTGGGAGGGAGGTGGATAAACACACACACACACAGACAGTGGCGGGAAGGGTGCATAGATCATAACTTAATATTTTAACTTCTTCACTATCGCTCAACACATTCTAGCAGGCAGACCAGTCAATTAACATTTATGTAATACTTTCACGCAGCGATTTATGAAATTGGGATGAGATCAGATAGTTATACATCGAGATTAGCAAGAAGAGAAGAAATGTGTTTTCAAGTTTCTGCGAAATGCATCGACAGATTCTGCCCTCTTTATGTCTTCTGTATTTATATAAGAGAGAGAAAGAGAGAGAGAGAGAGAGAGAGAGAGAGAGAGAGGAGAGAGAGAGAGAGAGGAGAGAGAGAGAGAGAGAGAGAGAGAGAGAGAATCAACGAGAGACAGGAAGAGAGAGAGAGAAAATGGAGTTGCGGTGGTTGTGGGACACTACAGCATGTGTTTGTACGTGTGCGTGAGAAAGAGAGAGAGATGGGAGAGGGGAGAAGGAGGAGTTGAGTACATAATACTATATAATACAGGAATAATAATAATAATAATAATAATAATAATAATAATAATAATAATAATAATAATAATAATAATAATTATTATTATTATTATTATTATTATTATTATTATTATTATTATTATTATTATTATTATTATTATTATTAATAGTAGTAGTAGTAGTAGTAGTAGTGTTGTTATTATTATTATTAATTAGTAGTAGTAGTAGTAGTAGTAGTAGTAGTAGTAGTAGTAGTAGTAGTAGTATTGTTGTTGTTGTTATTGTTATTATTATAATTATTAAAATGGTATTTATAATGGTGAAAATAAGTCGAAATGTTTAATAGGATAAAAGCATTAGGTCATATATGGACCTGTCTTACAGCTAGTCCTTAATAAAAAATAAAAAAAACAACAACTAAAAATAATAACATAATTAACATAACATTAATTTGAAAGTAACATATATTTTAACTGTGGTAAGAAATAACTAAGACTAATCAATAATGCACCTAATTACACATAACTCCCCCTTCCTCTACAAGTACCCGTTCCCTTCTGCCCCCTTACCCCATACACATATACATACACACACATACACACACACCTACACATATACATATTTTCAGAAACTTAATTGTCGTAAGGTAGACGATCATCTTAAATCTTAGGAGCAAATGGGAAAATAAAAGAGAGAGAGAGAGAGAGAGAGAGAGAGAGAGAGAGAGAGAGAGAGAGAGAGAGAGAGAGAGACGTACAAAAGATGTACATGTACACACTCTGTTGTTTGTAGATTATAGTCACACGACACTTTCACATATAGGTGACTACTGGACCGATTTATACTGACACCAGCGGGCCAGTTGTTGGTAAAGGGGAAAATAATATGATCACACGTTGACCAATCCGGGATTCGAACCAGCGACCTTTCGGTTACTAGCAAGACGCTCTTACCAACTGAGCTACCCGGCCCCTCTTACACACTCTAAGGACCGACGTGAAAGAACTAGAAAATTGAGGGGGAGAAAAAAATCAAGGTTATTAGGTGTTAGAAATGAAAAAGGTGTTGGGTTACTAGGAGATACAATACACACTAGTTATATAAATCATTCTGCTTGTGTTTGTTTAAATTTTTAGCTGAGTAACCCCTTGGGGTCATGAGCAATCTTGCCACTGTAGATTGTTCTAACCTATAAAGGGAAAAGTGAAAGCCCCAGTTGAAAACCTGTCTTGCCTTTGTAGGCATGACCAATTCACTGCGACAACAGTACCCCCGTTGGGGTGCCGGGGGTTTCAGTATAAATAGTATCCCCACGTTCTGGAAATTTAGTGCTTTAAATTCCCACTGTCGCTGTCTTCCTCATTTACTCTTTCCCATTCCTGCTCTGTCCTATCACTCTGCTATACTATCTTCTTCTTCGCTAGATCAATGACCTACCTTTTTTCTTGAAAACTCTTCCTGGACAAGGCTCCTTGTTTGTGTATGAGGTCTGTTGGATCACCTTGGGAGTGTTGGACGCTTTCTGCCGGGTGGTCACTAGGGCTTCCTATTGTAGTGGTGTTGGTGGTGTGGTGTCTGGAGAGAAGATGGTGTTATGTGATGGAGGCTATGGTGAAGACACACATTCTCTCTCTCTCTCTCTTCCCCAACGCCAGTTCGGGATGACCGTTGAAATGTTTTATTCAGAAAACATCATACTAAGAGCAAAGGCATTGCTGGAGTGGAAAAACACACCTTATCTACTGCATGGTGCCCGGTGCTCTCCCCCTGCCGAGTTTTGTGTTTTGCTTTTATTTCGGACCGTCAGCCGCAGCGACCGTGCTTTTTACGCATTCCTTACCCGCCCCAAAATCTAGGCTCGCTGGCTAAGTTTGTGTTAGTAACTAAACTTACTTTGACGCATAAGGCTAGAAACGCAAACGAATACTATACAAATTATATATTGGTAGAAACGCAAAAATACAACCTTTCTACTGTTATAACAATGTCGGACCTATCTGCTACGAAATAAAAATAATACGCAATTTAAGAGGGGGTTGGCTGCTGCTCCTAAGAATGTCACGACTCTAAACTCATAATAACTCTTTAATTTAATACAATTATAAATAATAATAGTAATGACAAAGAAAGAACAACGTCTCCTCTTTCCAATGATATACAATATGGCATGGTTACTATTTTGTGTTCCGACTATAGCGAGCTAAACTAGAAAACATCTAACACAACAACTTACAGTTACCTTTATAGCCTTCTGACAGCTTCTCACTGTTTCCCTTTCAATGTGTAGGTCCCTATAAAACTAATATTTTATTTAAGTATCTACTATAAATTAATAGAGAATAAACTAAGACATCGGAAAATATCACACTAAGGTGTTACAGTTGAGAATCTTTGCTACACTAGCATCATACACAATTTATAATCTTATGTTTTGTAGGCAAGCGGGAAGACCGGCCAAATTCCAGAACAGCTTCAGCAGCAGCCGAGCATACAACAGTGCGCGCGGTGTCTTTATCAACATGATATGCATCGCGCTATCCTAAACATCGCGCTCTAATTCAAAATTGCTACATAAATCACAAATAAAGTTTATATATTCTAATAGAGAATTTAACGCTGCGTCTAATGGTTATGTGCTTTAAAGGATCTGAAATCAAGTTATTTCATACAGTTAGTTTAAACATAACAGAGAACAAAGTTAGGCCTACATATCGTATGGTCAGAAATACTCGTAGCCAGCACGGCTACATTTCACCCCGACTCTTTCAAAACTCAGCGTCCGCGCTGAGAGAACCATCGTATCTTAAGACAAACGGACATGGATTTACCATTAATCGCGTCGTACATAAGAACCGAACAACAGAAAGAGCGATTCTGAAATGAGAAACAATTTCTTTGAAACGCACATTTAAGTACGAATCCGACCAAAACAAAAACCAGTTATATCGCGGACCCGGCATTGCCTTTGCTAGATAGTTAGTTATGTATTTAACAGTGAACCAACATCATACAACAAAGTCCATGGTACAACATAGCCAAACAATATCACATGTCATTTAAACACACTATTCAACATGCTTACTATTCATAATCAGTCACATAGGTGACATTTAAACATTTTGTTTAAAACTTTCACTCTCATAATAAGCCTATATATGTATATGAAATATCCGTGCAGCAATATCCTAATAAACATCGACTAGAGGGATGAATTAAGATGAGGAGAATTTGAAACGAGAATGCTATTAAAAGAAAATGGCATGTAAGAGCAACATTCAGAATTACAGAAAGAATTGGCATTAAAAAATGAAACACATCAAAACATTATCATTTCAATTTCAAACAAGGCATGAACGTTGACATAATTATCTACAGCATCATTAATATACATCACATTGAATATCATAACAAAGCATATATACATAGTGCAGTAAAATCAAAACAAGACATACATTATATATATTACATAAACGTTCAAAAACGCACCAGCATGAAAACAAAATCCTAATGCGAAATATTTATTACAAACGTCATTTATTTGCTACAAATAAAACATGGTTATTGTACTAATTAAAGAATTTAACGAAGCAAAAATAATTCTAATAAAACAATAATAACACACATCGACATAACTCATCTAAACTAAAAGTTGCACCACTTGTAGCCGAGCGGAGACTTTAACTCCCGTCTCTCGGCCACCAACCGTTGGGAACATTGCTCCACCCGAGCTGTCATATTTTCACGTAGTCCCTCAAAAGAAGGACATAAAAATATTTGCCTTGCAAGGCTGTGGAGCGTGGTTGGGAGTACCAGGCTGCCGGCAACTAGTGCCACGCATTCTAAAGGCAAGGTCGCTGCCACCGACCTGCATAGAATGCCTGCCGACAATGTGGTCCCGTTCGGCACCAGACGCAGCGGACGAATGGTCAGCCAGGGAGAACATAATTATGTCGTGTCGCCTTGTACTGCTAATCCAATGGCATACCCAAAGGATTCTGCAAAGCAGTAGCCACCCAAGGCCAGTCTATCCAAGAAAACTCAAGGAAGACAATTTCTCTCCCAAGCCTCAACCAGTCGCCTCCCTTTCCGCTACAGATCCCACAGCTCAAATGGAACCATGTCCCAATGGTTACCCTGTTCCCGGTCGTTGGCACCAAAGTTTCTTCAGTCATTTATATATCTCTTCCTCAAATATCTCTTTAAAATCTATTTGTCCAACTGCTATTGATACTATCGCAACGACGTGGCACAACGAAGACATTACTAAGTTACACAACAAACACTAATTTATTAATTCGCACATCTAAAACACAAGTCAAATGTCTTCTCTGTCTTTGCACAAAATTTGTGAAAATGTTTGGTTCTTCTATGTCTTTTACTCAAATATATCTGCACAGCCTAGATATTTTATACTGTTCTTGATACTGTCACAATGAAAACTTCACTTCCTAAACCTAAATATATACACTGGCACAATAAAATCTTCATTTCTAATCCTAAATATATATCTAAATGTCTCCGTCTCTATGTGCAAACAATAAAACTGTATCTTGGCCTACACATTTAAAACAAATGTGGCCTACCTTTACTAGTTTGTCCGTTGTGCCAGTCGTGCAGAACGCCGAAGATCAATCGGAGTTCTTCCTGGGGCGGCCATCTGCGCTGGGGGTGCCTGCACCAAAGGCGCTGGCTCCCATGCAGAGGCTGGCCCGTTGTGGTTGATGGTGACCATGGTAGGAGGGAGAGAGTCAGGAAAACTCCCCATCCAGGTCTCAGGCTCTACTTCGTCGTTCTCGCTGGAAGGCATGGTCTCGAGTGGGTCAGGAGGTGGGATGAGCAGATCGACGTGTTGACCCACGGGTTGGAGATCTCTTCTGTTCACCACCCGCTCTGGCCCACCTGCTACTGGCTGGATGGTGTAGACGTGCAGGCTGGGGGTCCAGGCGGGCGGTGACGCGATGCAGTTCAGGTCGCCAGAAGTCCTGGATCTTGTTCCGACCCATCACTCGGTTTCTGGTGTAGATGTAGCCTCCGACGGCCAGGGGATGGTCAGCGGCTCTTTGGTCGGCGAGACTAGTCCTGGTCTCGGCGGCTCTCACTAGTTGTCTGCTTGCGCCGCCTCTGGGGTCCCCTTGTGACTGGATGGGCGATGCGTTGTAGTTTCGCCTCTGCCGGCCCCTTCTTCTTGGATGAGGGCAGTCTCTTTGCCGTTGCATGCTGTCTCTGGATCTTGGTTTTCCACTGCACGGGTTCGCATCTGCCTCTCTGCTCCCTTTGTTGATGTCTTCCTTGTGTTTGTCATCTTTCCTATCCTGCTCGCAGCGCCAAAATTTGTAGTGGTGTTGGTGGTGTGGTGTCTGGAGAGAAGATGGTGTTATGTGATGGAGGCTATGGTGAAGACACACATTCTCTCTCTCTCTCTCTTCCCCAACGCCAGTTCGGGATGACCGTTGAAATGTTTTATTCAGAAAACATCATACTAAGAGCAAAGGCATTGCTGGAGTGGAAAAACACACCTTATCTACTGCATGGTGCCCGGTGCTCTCCCCCTGCCGAGTTTTGTGTTTTGCTTTTATTTCGGACCGTCAGCCGCAGCGACCGTGCTTTTTACGCATTCCTTACCCGCCCCAAAATCTAGGCTCGCTGGCTAAGTTTGTGTTAGTAACTAAACTTACTTTGACGCATAAGGCTAGAAACGCAAACGAATACTATACAAATTATATATTGGTAGAAACGCAAAAATACAACCTTTCTACTGTTATAACAATGTCGGACCTATCTGCTACGAAATAAAAATAATACGCAATTTAAGAGGGGGTTGGCTGCTGCTCCTAAGAATGTCACGACTCTAAACTCATAATAACTCTTTAATTTAATACAATTATAAATAATAATAGTAATGACAAAGAAAGAACAACGTCTCCTCTTTCCAATGATATACAATATGGCATGGTTACTATTTTGTGTTCCGACTATAGCGAGCTAAACTAGAAAACATCTAACACAACAACTTACAGTTACCTTTATAGCCTTCTGACAGCTTCTCACTGTTTCCCTTTCAATGTGTAGGTCCCTATAAAACTAATATTTTATTTAAGTATCTACTATAAATTAATAGAGAATAAACTAAGACATCGGAAAATATCACACTAAGGTGTTACAGTTGAGAATCTTTGCTACACTAGCATCATACACAATTTATAATCTTATGTTTTGTAGGCAAGCGGGAAGACCGGCCAAATTCCAGAACAGCTTCAGCAGCAGCCGAGCATACAACAGTGCGCGCGGTGTCTTTATCAACATGATATGCATCGCGCTATCCTAAACATCGCGCTCTAATTCAAAATTGCTACATAAATCACAAATAAAGTTTATATATTCTAATAGAGAATTTAACGCTGCGTCTAATGGTTATGTGCTTTAAAGGATCTGAAATCAAGTTATTTCATACAGTTAGTTTAAACATAACAGAGAACAAAGTTAGGCCTACATATCGTATGGTCAGAAATACTCGTAGCCAGCACGGCTACACTATGATGTTATTACTTAGCATTATAGGCATTTTATATGTATATGTTTTGTTGATAATTTATAATGATGTTTGTATTCTATTTTGTTTTTGTAACGGGGGGTTCGAGTAGTTGGGGTAAAGCCTCAGCCGTCCCCTGCGTGGGATGTCTTTATTGTAAAGTGACTGGCCGGTGGAGGGCATTCAATTTTCCCACTAGGGTTGTTTCAGCAGATCACTTATGCGGATCGGGGGTTGTCCGGTCCTGATTTGGCTCGGAAGAGTCCGCTAGACCTAAAGCAACAATCAATCAATCAATTAAAAAAAATTAGCTTTACAAACGAATAAAATATAATGGAAATTACAACAAAATCTCTATGAAAACGTAGTGCGACCACTAAATCAGTCTTATTTAGTGGTCCCAAAGTCCTATTTAAATAGTTTTCAGGGCTCATCTGTAATACTAATGCAGCATGTTCGTTCAACGAACCAAGCACGTGACAGGAAATAATTAAATGTAAATATTGTAAATAATTTGAAGGTGGATAGGTCTAAGGAGAAAGATCATGGACAACTTGGTAAAACTGACACATTATAGTGCACAGTATTTGTGGCAGCTTTAACATTTCGCATCAGTATTACAATACAAAGAAAACACACACCTGGACAACACAGCGGTCATTAAATGAACGGTCATGAAGATAGTCTCAAGGGCACTGGGTCAAACAGGTCATAGAACAATAGCAGAAAAATGTGCTCAGAAGACTACTTCACAACTATCAGTACAATCATTCTACACATCCCGCACGCGCACTTTTTATATTCATGATTATTGATTTAGGTCCAGCGGGCACGCGCACTGTTAACCCTGCTCTAATTATCGGTTTCAGGAACATGACTAAATAATGTGTGCGTTTATTTTTAATTAAATAAGTTTTGAAGGTGGAAACGTCTTGTGAGAATGCTTCATATGAGATCTGCATACAGTAGAACTAAGAGCTAGTACCAGTGTTCAGATGAGTCACAGGCGTTAAATTAATAATTTAACCCCCAGTCATAGAATCAGAGGTGTGAAGGTCGTTAATCTCACGTCCATGTGGTAGCCTACCTGAAACAGTTGGTTGAAAAAAATAAGTGTAAGATAGGGTAGGGGGTGAAAGGTTCAGATCATCACACAAGGCGCGAAAGGTGAAGTGGAAAGAGAAAAAGATACTGAACAACCTCTGACACACCTGTCAGAAACAGTTGGAGAGAAGAAAAAGAACTGTTACACCGTCTCAGTCCCTCTTTACTTTTCTCCAGTCTCACTGATGACCCTGACACTGACCTGACACCCGCCTTCACATTTATAAGACGGAGTTTCGCAGTCGACGGAATCTCCTTTCACATCCCTTTCCTAAACAGCATTTGGTTCACACAGATTATAAGTAACCATGCAGAGAGAGGTTGCGCAGGTTCTGAAGGTTTTCAACACGCTACATGTTCCATAACAATTAGGCCGCAGCGCCACATTGTGAAGAATAAAACTTTTGAAATCAGTTTACGCGTTTGGTCAGTACGTTTGAAAATGCTAAGCTCCGTTGTTTGACTGTCCAACAGCTCATTGTGACTCTCTACTACATCTTTAGGACAAGCTCTACCTGTTAAAACCAACTAGTTCCTGAAAAGCGTCATGTATCATCATACCAAACGTAAAGTAATTGTTTATTGTTATATGGCGCACGTTCCTGCTTCAAGGGCTGCTCAAGACACAGGTTAAGCAGGGTCGATCTAAATCCAACCAAGACGCCAACTTGCTGCATTATGTGCACTGTCTAACGCCATAGGCCATGAGATTATTCCGATCTCCTTGTGTGTGATTATTTGAGCCTATCACCCGTGGTTCTTTAACGCGCTGCAGTGACGACACAGGGGTTAAGGGCGTAGAATCTTATGATAATTCATGAAACTAAGTTAGGTTTTGAGTCCAGACTGAGAGCTTGCTTCAGTGCCTAAGATCATTTGAAATCCTGTTTAGATTGTACTCGTAAGCTAACATCGTGCTAAATTGAATTGTTACCTGAAAGCACGGTAAATACTGTTTGTTTTTGTTGTTGTTGTGGAGAATGTCTAAAGATGAACAGAAAGCTCTTATTTCATCTTCCTTTCCAAAAGCATGTCGCATGTCAGTATCACACTACGCAATGCAATTAGCAAAGAGATATCAAAGTCACACCAAGAAGACGGGGCTAAAGCAGAAAAGGGGCGTCCCATCGTGACAATAGAAACGCCATCTGTTGAGGCGTTTTTGTTCTGACAGAATAGAAATCGCCTTGGCACGTTGTGTGACGGTGGGTCTATTGTTGCTGGACTCTGTACAATGGAATGCTATTACCCACTCGTCTTTCGTCCGTGGAGATCGGCTAGTTAATCGCCCGGTGACTAATCTTAATAAACAAGAAGTCTTGGACAGATGGGCAGAGATCTGCTCCGACCTTCAGATCTTCTTCCTTCCAATCTTCTTCCTTTTAATATTCTTCCTTCCAATCTTCTTTCTTCTAATCTTCTTCCTTCCAACATTCTTCCTTCTAATCTTCTTCCTTCCAACATTCTTCCTTCCAACATTCTTCCTTCTAATCTTCTTCCTTCCAACATTCTTCCTTCCAACATTCTTCCTTCTAATCTTCTTCCTTCCAACATTCTTCCTTCCAACATTCTTCCTTCTAATCTTCTTCCTTCTAATCTTCTTCCTTCTAATCTTCTTCCTTCTAATCTTCTTCCTTCCAACATTCTTCCTTCTAATCTTCTTCCTTCCAACATTCTTCCTTCTAATCTTCTTTCTTCTAATCTTCTTCCTTCTAATCTTCTTCCTTCCAACATTCTTCCTTCTTCTTTCTTCTAATCTTCTTCCTTCTAATCTTCTTCCTTCTAATCTTCTTCCTTCTAATCTTCTTCCTTCCAACATTCTTCCTTCTAATCTTCTTCCTTCCAACATTCTTCCTTCCAACATTCTTCCTTCTAATCTTCTTTCTTCTAATCTTCTTCCTTCTAATCTTCTTCCTACTAACCTTCTTCCTTCCAACATTCTTCCTTCTAATCTTCTTCCTTCCAACATTCTTCCTTCTAATCTTCTTTCTTCTAATCTTCTTCCTTCTAATCTTCTTCCTTCCAACATTCTTCCTTCTAATCTTCTTCCTTCTAATCTTCTTCCTTCTAATCTTCTTCCTTCTAATCTTCTTCCTTCCAACATTCTTCCTTCTAATCTTCTTCCTTCCAACATTCTTCCTTCTAATCTTCTTTCTTCTAATCTTCTTCCTTCTAATCTTCTTCCTTCCAACATTCTTTCTTCTAATCTTCTTCCTTCCAACATTCTTCCTTCTAATCTTCTTTCTTCTAATCTTCTTTCTTCTAATCTTCTTCCTTCTAATCTTCTTCCTTCTAATCTTCTTCCTTCCAACATTCTTCCTTCTAATCTTCTTCCTTCTAATCTTCTTCCTTCCAACATTCTTCCTTCCAACATTCTTCCTTCCAACATTCTTCCTTCTAATCTTCTTTCTTCAAATCTTCTTCCTTCCAACATTCTTCCTTCTAATCTTCTTCCTTCTAGTCTTCTTCCTTCGAATCTTCTTCCTTCTAATTTTATTTCTTCTAATCTTCTTCCTTCTAATCTTCTTCCTTTTAATCTTCTTCCTTTTAGTCTTCTTCCTTCCAATCTTCTTCTTTCCAATCTTCTTCCTTTTACTCTTCTTCCTTTTAGTGTTCTTCCTTCCAATCTTCTTTCTTCTAATCTTCTTCCTTCCAACATTCTTCCTTCTAATCTTCTTCCTTCTAATCTTCTTCCTTCCAATCTTCTTTCTTCTAATCTTCTTCCTTCCAACATTCTTCCTTCCAACATTCTTCCTTCTAATCTTCTTCCTTCCAATCTTCTTTCTTCTAATCTTCTTCCTTCCAACATTCTTCCTTCTAATCTTCTTCCTTCCAATCTTCTTTCTTCTAATCTTCTTCCTTCCAACATTCTTCCTTCCAATCTTCTTCCTTTTACTCTTCTTCCTTCCAATCGTATCTACTATTCCTCCTCCCCTTTCTTTTTCCTTCTCCTGATGTTCAGTACAGTGTAATGTACATTACATTATCCTATTTCACCAGAATCGATCTATACTTCTGCCATCGCCACTACATCATGTGACTCTTGTTGCGCAGCCGCACAGATCGATTTCCGGTGCAAGAGCGAAAGAAAACAAACGGACTTGGGTATCGGTAAACAGAGCATTTCAGAGATTCCTTGATGACGTAGCATTCTAGATTAGTCTTAGCATTATTAAGCGGAGAAGTATTTTGCCGATTCACCACCATTGTTCTTGTTGACATCGTTGCCGATATCATCATTCCTGTTGGCTTTGTGTCCTAGATACGTGCTGTTGTAGGGTTTTGTAGTGGTGTTGGACAGACTCAATATTACATTTATTCTGTTTTACATTGTTGTTGAATTGTTCTTTATGATCGCACCTACCACCCCAAAGAGATACACCAACTGCTGGCCGACAAACAGTGTCTAGCTTAAACAGCATAAGACGCCAACTTACTACATGCGCACTGCGAAACTCCCCGGACAGCTGACGAGGCGGGTTTCAAAATAGACTCAGCTCTTTTCTTTTCTTTTTTTTTCTTTTTTTTTTTTGCTTTGGATGTTTGCATGAATCAGTGTTGAATCGATTGAGTCGCCTTCTTTCGGGAGATATCTTCTAGTTTGTTCATACAGATTGAAAAAAAGGTGATGACCAGCAAATTTTGGTATAAAGATTTTGGTATTGAGGGGGGCTACTTCTATAGAGACACCCATTTGTAGTTGGCTGAACTGGGGTGATTATTGTGTGATGCTCCGTTTCTGCAGTTCTGGAAACAGTATCGTGTGCTCAATGTATTATGCTATCTGACCCCTCACTGATGTCATGATATCGACATGAATCAACGGATCTTTAAGTGCAACTTTAGCAATAGCAACAGCAGTAAGTACCGTACAATGCATTCCACGGGTACCAAGACGCCAAGAGACTAATATGGTAGCCTACTTGAAAAACGTTTCATCTACCTGTGCCACTCTGGCGATACGCTACTAAAGGTCTCGTTTTCTGCGCCACTCCCATTGATAGACCACTCACCAGGGTCAGTGAGAAAAGAATGTGCATTCACCCTAGTCTTGAAAACCAATAACGGCAATGGTGTGACTGAATGTTTTACCGCATCACCAAACCAAAGTCCTATTTAGTTTGAATTCATGTGGGTAATAAAATGTCTTGTCTTGACTTTACTTGAATTGAAAGTAAAGGACAGTGAAACAACTAAAATAATCTATTAATTCCATGTAATGAAAACAAATACATGAAACACGCCTCACCCCTCTCTTCCCCCCCCCCCCCCCCTCCCGACACACTCACATGCATACTCACCCACTCTATCGTTAAATTAATTAAGTATTTAATGATTTCAGTTGTCTTGAGAATACATTTCATTTTGATGTAATATTGTATTAGCAGGTCAATAATTTTCGTTATTGATAAATCGAATTTAAAAACAAATATTGATTGGATCATCTGGATAATATGTTTATTCTTGTACATTACATGATTATTGCTTTAGGTCCGTTTATTCTTGTAGTTAGCCTTGAATTACAAAAGAATAGATAACGGGTCGTCCTGGTCTGGAGTATTCTAGTTATTAGTGCAATTACCAACTTTTAAATTAAACAGACACATTATCCAAAGAATGGATACATTGTGATAGCTTTGAGCATCTGCATAATTTGGTTTCAGTTCATCGGCGCGATTTGTAACAACTAAAGAATGCATTCTATCCAGCAATGTTGTAATTATCTTACAACTTTTATCACAATGGCTTTGTTCCTTGTTTTACTGAAAGTTGTTTTCGTCGTATTTCTCTTTTGTATTTCAAATAAGCTGAGAAAAAATGTGTGCTATCTGGTATTTATGTTCTAACTACATACCAAGTTTCAAAGAAATTTGTTCCTTAGCTTCAGAAAAAAAAGTACTGAATGAATGAAAATGATGAAGATGAAAGAGAAACAGAGACAGACAGAGGGACAGAGGGTTCTCAGAGGGACAGAGGGTTCTCAGAGGGACAGAGGGTTCTCAGAGGGACAGAGGGTTGTCATCTGTCCCTTGAGCAGATCCCAGAAAGAGTATATCTATTTTTCTCTTTGCTAGACTAATCTGTCACTAGACGAGACTCTTCTCTTTTCTAGTGGTTTTAATTCATTGTTTTCTTTCACTACACCATTAAGCGTAAGATGATGATGGCGATGAGTAACACCAGATACTTTAGCTATCACAATATAGCTAATGGCCTGTAAAATATTACTGTGGACGAATAATAGTTGCTGTTGCTGCTGCTGCCAAGTAGAACCAGTCCTTCTGCATCGTTACAACCCCAAACCAGTCTAGCGTCAACCACCTGACACACATCCAGTGACAGGGTCATGTTAAATTTAATGCATTAGAACCAGGGTCGCTAATACAGCAAGGTGAAAATAATGGGCACCGCTCTCATAGAGCTGGCCCTGAGAAAAGGGAGATACCTAAGGCCCGTCTGCCCTACAGCCGCCACAGAAAGTTCAATTCCTCTTCATCTATATCATGAATAAAGTAATGTTTAGACGGAGAGCTAGATCTAAGGCCGTGGGTGTCTGTAGGTGAGTTATTTATATAAAAGCTTATAATATCTATCTATCTATCTATCTATCTATCTATCTATCTATCTATCTATCTATCTATCTATCTATCTATCTATCTATCTATCTATCTATCTATCTATCTATCTATCTATCTATAGACAGAGAGAGAGAGAGAGAGAGAGAGAGAGAGAGAGAGAGAGAGAGAGAGATTTCGGTTGTGTGACATACGCTTATAATGTTTTGCCGTTATAAACGTGAACAGTATGTTCGTCTACACCTAGACATCCAAATCTAAGGCAATCCTTAAAGTGTGTCTGATGTGAAAATGTCTAATGCACACTAAGAGATGAGTATGAATTTTGCTTATAATTATATATTTTTACATATTTTTGTGCGTAATATTTGCGAAAATGTACACTGAACTTCGTGTCCGACCACCCAAACGATCGTATGTTGTAGGCTCTGGGTGACTTACCGCCCTTAGAGTACAGGCGCGGAAAAACTGGTGGTGTCTGTGCGTGACTAGACCCAATTGCACTAGCAGCGGCCTCCCTGTGGCTTCTTCTCATCTATGCGACTTGGTACTCGGCCTGCTGTATCGTTTGACGCGTAATAACAGCATTGTACGGGCCTCGCGAGGTTGCATTAGGGACGGAGTGTCTTATTTAAGCTGCGTACACACTTATTTGAGAGCTTTGACCTCACTATCATAGTTTGATAAACTCTGCTATAATGTTCTATGCTTTCTAGTGTAAAAGGGTGAAAATATTACCTCAAACTCACTTTAACAATAGAAACGGGTCCTATATACAATGATTAACTAACAAAACGCCTTGCCGTGCTATGGTCAGCAAGAGAGTGAGTTATTAATTAATCCGCCATTAACGTCGCTATTTGTGTAAGCTGGCTTGACACTTGTATTCTAGTCAACCCCCAATTTATTGTTAATATGTGGAAGGTTTTTCCCATAGTAAAACGCACTATTGCTGATTAGTACAGTCCTTGCCTGGTCCTGATTTGGCTCGGAAGAGTCCGCTGGACCTAAAGCAATAACCATGTAATGTAATGTAATGTAATGAGACCGAGGAAAAATCCAGAATGTGGGTACAAGTTTGTTATGAAACAGAACATCTCCCAATTTCAGCCTACGCGGGCATTCTAGTTGACGTTCTACGATATACGGAAAATTGAAACGCTTTTAATTGTCGTCAACACACTTTTACCGCGTTGAACGCGTCGCAGTTCAAGCCATGGAAAGCCTTTCAATACTCGTTTGTTGAGGATGTTTTAGGCGGCGTTCCACCCTATTTCTCTTCTCTCCATCCATCCATCCATCTCCCGCCTTGATGCCTGAAGGGTTTGTTAAAGAAACCGACCACGACTTTGCGCCAAAACCACCGCGCTTTCGTGTCATGCACCTACTTCGGGTTAAATTGTGTCACTAATGGATGAATGCTGCAAAGGTTGACAAAGAGTGTAAGTTTGCTAGGAGCGTGAACACTTAGTTGTGTTGAGGGTTTTAAGTCTTAACCGTATACTAGCTGCGCTATTTATGCTTCTAAACGTTGTGCAAGATAAACCCAGTGTCTGATATCTAAAGGTTTGTCCAAAAACAATGGGATTTGGAGGCTAAGATCAGCCGATCTTGATCCAGCCTGATAAGTGATATGCCTTCCGCATGGTGGTATTTCCGAAACCAAGAATGCCTACATTTGTTTGGTACGATGCACTCGTTCAGAAGAAACATTCATCCACTAGACATAAATTCCGCATTCCTTCGTACAAAATCATAACAAAAATTGTCGGCATAATTCTTCAGATTCGTAAGATTTAAACTAATTGTTTCCGTCATTTTGAACTTTTTGTTGATTCGCTTCTGATTTTGAATAAATGGATATAAAAGTATTTTTACCTGCATACATTGGGCAGTTAGAGGATCAAAAGAGAGCAATCTTCGTTTTTCTTTGTTCCTGGTATGTGGAGATCCTGCTCCACTCCTCTTTGTCGCCGTTGTAACATTTTCCAAATTTGTCTGTTCGTTGGAAACGCTCCACTTAGTCCCATGACTATAAATAGGTTAATTATGAAACAAGCAAATTCTCTCTCTCTCTCTCTCTCTCTCTCTCTCTCTCTCTCTCTCTCTCTCTCTCTCTCTTCCCCCCACCCTCCTTCCCCTATGTCTCTCTCGCTTCCTCCCACCCATTTGTAGAAACACGACGATTTAGTCATATTTTCTATTCACAATTCATGTTTTCTGATTGACATTTAGTGTTTTGTTGGAGAGCGAATATTAATAAGTCAGTAATAAAGAATTGTATGTATTCAGTAAGAATTATATATAATAAATATTCGCCTACTCTAAATCAGTTGCAGAGTAGACCTATCCCGTTTTTTACAGTACGCACCTGTATGACAAAATCGGTAGCGAATCAGAGCGCCCTTAGTATGTCGGGCGAATAGTAGGGGGGTATGTATGTATGTATTTCATTGGACTGCATGTGTGTGTTGTTTGGATTGTAATCATAAAAAGAACGACTTTAAAATGTAACTTACCAGCGCCTCACTTCGCTGCCACATGGATAACCTTAGTCAGAGCTGCGAAATAAGTAGCAAAACTGCTTGTGGTGCTTTTATTACAGTCAGTCAGCGGGAGAGGCGAGAAGAGGGATGGGGGAGAGTAGTCCGAAGTTTCGTTTAGACCGTACGAACCAATGAATGAAACAAAGTCCGGCAACTCTTACATTCCAGCTATTGATATTTATAATAGCCTGTCTTAATTGGAAGGTTCATGGATGTTCACGAACCATGTTTTGTTCATGTTCTCAGATCCCGAACCTATCTTCCTAAACCTTTTTGTTGTTGTTGTTGTTGTTGTTGTTGTTGTTGTTGTTGTTGTTGTTGTTGTTGTTGTTGACATGGTTTAGGAACTGAGAACATAGAAAACGATCAAGGAAAAAACTCAGGAACTTGAGAACCTGGAGAAATGGTTTGTGAATCTCCACGAACCTCTCAATGAAGACAGGCCTTTAAAAAGATGGCATGGGAATTTATTTCTTATATGTTTCTCTCGCCTGTACCCGTGACGAAAAGGAAATTTTCTAACACGTCAGCTGCGAGACCGGAAAGTGGACGAAGAGGGATATAATGTTGCGTAGGAGTATTAACAGAGATTAAAAGACAAAAAATGACTCATGCCTTGAAGTTATTTGTTCGGTCACAGCATCTAAAATTGGAAATGACGCAAACCGATTATACTACAAATGCGGTATTTTGAGTGACACGAAGTCGATATCATTCATAATTATGCAGTTTACTGAATTTGTTTTCGAGGTTTGGTTTCCAGGCAATGTCAACTTTTTTTTTGGATTGAAGCCTACTTTTATATAAAATTGTCGACAATAAATTTAACATTTATTTTATTGTTCGGTCTTGTTTAGAAGCTCTGAAACCCTAACAGTTCATTCACATGAATAGCAAAAACACTTTGGAGTTGAATCGTATCAAACTTTGTTTTGGAGCCAGTAAAAATATGACCAGTCAAAAGCTGTATTTATTTTTCTGTTGTCTGTACACTATAAAAAAAAAAAGAAAGTCAGAAGCTTCTTTCATTAAACGGACGAGCAGCATTTAACTTTGAGTCATACTCTATTTGTTCCGCTAAAGGTGGACAAAGACAGGTATTAACGTTTAACATATCTACAAAAGCTGTCTGAGTGTTTGCTGAGCGTTCAACAGCTTATAGTCGTAGTTTATTGTGAAGGTGGTAGCATGTCTATATTCCCCTAGCTCTACGTTATTCCCATAGTTGTGTGTTCCCACAGTTCTATGCTCCTAGCGCTACTTTCCCAAAGCCCTTTGTTCTACCAGCTTTACGTTCCCCTACGATCTATGTTCCAAGTCCTGTTTTCCCACAACTCCTTTAGGTTTATGTTACACTTTCACAAAAGAACAATAATGAGAAACAAAGGTGTACATAACAGCCAAGGAAAGCTAATGTTGACAAAGACAAGACAAAACCATACATGTTGACAAAGACAAGACAAAACCATACATGTTGACAAAGACAAGACAAAACCATACATGTTGACAAAGACAAGACAAAACCATACATGTTGACAAAGACAAGACAAAACCATACATGTTGACAAAGACAAGACAAAACCATACATGTTGACAAAGACAAGACAAAACCATACATGTTGACAAAGACAAGACAAAACCATACATGTTGACAAAGACAAGACAAAACCATACATGTTGACAAAGACAAGACAAAACCATACATGTTGACAAAGACAAGACAAAACCATACATGTTGACAAAGACAAGACAAAACCATACATGTTGACAAAGACAAGACAAAACCATACATGTTGACAAAGACAAGACAAAACCATACATGTTGACAAAGACAAGACAAAACCATACATGTTGACAAAGACAAGACAAAACCATACATGTTGACAAAGACAAGACAAAACCATACATGTTGACAAAGACAAGACAAAACCATACATGTTGACAAAGACAAGACAAAACCATACATGGCCAATTTTGGTACTAAGCTCTTCATCAGCAGACAAAACCCAAGAGACAACAAACAATACTTGCCAACAGAACTACAAGAAGGGAAGAAATGATATTTAGAAAGGAGGCAAAGAGAAGAAGCACTTCTACATATCATTTATTTTATTTTATTTCTTGCAGTTCTGTTGGCAAGTCTTGTTTTGGTGTCTCTTGTGTTTTGTCCGCCTGATCAAGAGCTTTGCATTGTATGGTTTTGTCTTGTCTTTGTCAACATTAGCGTTCCTTGACTTTTTTGTACACATTTGTTTAACATTATTGTACATTTTGAATGTAAGCATGGAAATTTAGTGCTTTAAATTCCCACTGTCGCTGTCTTCCTCATTTACTCTTTCCTATTCCTGCTCTGTCCTTCACTCTGCTATACTATCTTCTTCTTCGCTAGATCAATGACCTACCTTTTTTCTTGAAAACTCTTCATGGACAAGACTCCTTGTTTGTGTATGAGGTCTGTTGGATCAGCTTGGGAGTGTTGGACGCTTTCTGCCGGGTGGTCACTCGGGCTTCCTATGATTGTACTATTTAGCACTATAGGCATTTTATATGTATGTGTTTGGTTAATGATTTATAATGATGTTTGTATTCTATTTTGTTTTTGTAACCGGGGTGTTCGCGTAGTTGAGGTCAACCCTCAGCCGTCCCCCGCGTGGGATGTCTTTATTGTAAAGTGACTGGCCGGTGGAGGGCATTCAATTTTCCCACTGGGGTTGTTTCAGCAGATCTTTTATGCGGATCGGGGGTTGTCCGGTCCTGATTTGGCTCGGAAGAGTCCGCTGGACCTAAAGCAACAATAAATCAATCAGTCCTCTGGGTTTTTCCCCCAAAAAGAGAATACGTAATGTATTGGAGTTGCTGAGAGCTTTGCTTGTTTAAATGCACAATATGTGGGTAGAATGAGATGCACATTTGAACTAGGATGATTTGACCGGGCCAATACCTCCTTGTCTTGTTTGGCACTGTCCTGCGGCAGCAACCCGAATTTCGGACAATTAGTTAACGAATATGTTCCCAATAATATTATATTTTAACCCGCTCAGTGGCTAACTAAAGGCAAGGCCGCTATGCAGCACAATCCAAATGTGTTTTGAATGCAGACAACGTTTATCCTAATTCCAGGTGCATGCTGACCATCACATTTTGACCTGCTCTTGCTGTGATGTGGAACGGTGTAGGTTTGAATGTGAGGGGAAGGGGGTAAGATTGACGTTATGTGGAGATCAGAAAAGTGTGTGGTGGCGAGAAGATTTGAGATGAGTGGAAGGGGAGGGGAAATGAGTTGGGATGCAATGGGATCGGGAGAAAATAAAATAAGATGAGGAGCAAAAGAGGGTAACGTGATGAGTAGAACGTAGTTGTATCAAAGACTATAAATACCAAGATAGTCGACTCTATCATTAGCATGTGTAACGAAAGTTGGGCAGTTTATTGGAAGAAACTCTTGTCGGAACGAGTTACTCCCCATTTCCCGTTGGCGCGCAAGACTGATTAGACCTTCATTCTGTCTGTTATTGATTGATTGTTGCTTTAGGTCCAGCGGACTCTTCCGAGCCAAATCAGGACCGGTTCTGTCTGTTAAAACATTGCTAAGTATTGCAGGAATTATGCAGTGTTAGGACCACCAGATGTTGGCAATATTAAGTACATATTATTTATAAATATAAATAAACAAATTTATAAAATGTTAATAAAAATAAATGTATAAAATTAATTTGTCATGCAGCTTGTTTCATGAAGAACAAATTTATAGTTTTCAATCTTTTAATTGTAATTAATTCTGTAAATAATAAATATACTCACAGAATTAACTAGAATTACATATATTGAAAAATGAAACATAATTTGAAAGAATAAACAAAAGTAATGTCAATAAAATTAAATGTATAGAATGAAAGCAATGTATACAGTAAAATAAAGACAAGCAACTATAAACTCAAGAGTATGAAAGTTTTTTTTGGAATAAAATATAATTACGTGTAAGAAATGCATTCAAATAAAAATAATTAACCAGAATAATACTTGGTAGAAATGAAATTATTAAGATTTACATTAATTGCAATTGAAATAAAACACATAAAAATGAATTGATTTTTGATTTGTTTGTTTGCTTGTTTGTTTTTCAAGGTTATTTAATTCAGTAAATAATATATTCACTGAATTAATTTGAATTACATATATTTAAAACTTAAACATAATTTGAGAGAATAAACAAAAGTAATGTCAATACAATTAAATTTATAGAATGAAAGCAATATATTATTGCATTTTATATACTTCATTGACATTTTGTTTATTCTATCAAATTATGTTTGAATGTAATTCTAATTAATTCAGTGAATATATTATTATTTACCGAATAATTACTATCTTTGATCCGGTGTTAAATGCATGAATGTATTTCCAACACTTTTATTGTTTCATTTAATTTATACAGTAATTTGCAAATTCTTGCACAAACAGAGAGAGAGAGAGAGAGAGAGAGAGAGAGAGAGAGAGAGAGAGAGAGAGAGAGAGAGATGAGAGAATACTATGAAAAGATTGTCAAAGAGGACAGAATGACACAAAAGAAGGGAACAATATAAACTGCGTAAAACCTCCATTCTGTTGACAAGCAATTTCAGTTCAATTGTCAGCAAACATTCAAAATATGCACATAAATATGACTGTGATAATACTGATACTTACATTGGAAACAATAACTAATAACATTAATAATATCATGACATTTTCCACACAAATCACAACTAAATGACTTCAGGCACTATTTACTTTTTTTTGCAAGTATATAAAAATCAATTAAGTGTACATTACTAAACGTACTATTGACATGTTCATACATATTAACATCAAACCTAATTACTTACTTCTGACATTTTGTACCTGTAAGTCGTACAAGTTTATACATACTAACATCACATTATAAATTACTCCACTATTTACATGTTTAAATCCACATTATCATAACATCTAAACTACCTCTTGCACTATTTATATATTTACATTGCCTCTCAGCATCGTAAACACCAATCAAATTAACATTCTATACATTACTTCAAACCCTATTGACATAATTACATGTATACAAAAATAAACATCAAATATAAATGTATCAGACATTGCACTATTTTACATGTCTATACATTGTCTCTCAGCATAAAAGAAAGCAAATGATAAAATTAACATCGCTTTTTTAGAACTTTGTCCTTTTATTATATATTTTAAAAAAGGGGGAAAGTGGAGAGGGGAGAAGATTTTCCTTCACAACCATCCCTGTTCCGCATGTTACTGCACCCTTCTCCAGCACAAAAATGCGACCTACATACTTTCTTCACTATGATTTCTACCGTCATCTTTGCCGTCTGCGCTGCAAGAAATGTAAGATAACTCTTTCTCAGCACGAGTTATCGCACTTCCCGGATGTCCAAGTAATTTTCCCTGAGTGAACCCTCTTGGTATATAAGCTCTAGAAGGAGAGCTATCGT